>PNEQ01033207.1:0-27251 GCA_003012365.1 Medauroidea extradentata
TTGCCACTCAGATTTAGAAATCGATCAAACCGGACCTTCCATCGAGTCCAAGCGTTCGGATCGGAGAAATCCAGCGGATTTGGTGGTTTTACTTGTATACCTAACTTTGATTCGCCGTCCATCTTGCAACTGTCGTAGGCCGAGTACCGTTCACTGTCAAAATACTGTCACTTTTTCAACTTAAATAAGTATGAAACTCTCTTTTCACATGACGTTAGCGCGCGTCGCAATGCTTTCCTGTTTTGTACGATAAAACTTTTACCGCTGCCACTATGTTTAGTCATACTACAAGTTTGTTCTATAGCGAACTGGTTATCTCCTCGACACGTCCGTACGCCTGGGTCATCGCCCTCCGACTGCCCTGTCACGCACGTAGTGCCCAAGGACACAACAGTATATCTGTAAAATTAAAACATGAAGTTCTCATACCATGAGAGAGTAAACTTCACAGTTAAAATTTAAACTTGTGTCCACAAAACCTTCTAGAACATTCAAGAACCTTTAAGAAAAACCTACCTTTAACAGATTTATGTAAAAAATAAAATTAAATGGTAAATACAATCGAAAAAATTTTGACTTGCATCTGCAAAACTTTCTAAAACATTCTAGAACCTTCTATAAAAAGTTATCTTTAACACATTGAAATAAAAAATAAACTTAAATGGTAAACACTATCAAAAACTAAAGGTCTTTATTTGTTTAGCTGTATAAAATTATTTTAAAAATAAATATATATTAAATACTGTAAAACGGGGTGAATAGAAACGCAATTTTAAAGCTAAATTTTTGGTATAAATTCTGTTTTAAAAATTCAATTTTTAGGTAAGCAAGTTAAAACAGCTTACAAAAAGTAGTTTTATTGTAATTATATTATTTTAAAGCTGAAGGTGTAAACTAAGAATTTATTTTTTAATTTTGTTTCTATTCTTCCCATTGTTTCTAATCACCCCGTTTTACGGTATTAATATTATCAAAACAATTAAATAAAACAAATAACTGCAAGGTTACTTGGAAATTAGCAAGTAGAAGATTAAGTTACCCAAAAGTCTGAGGGAATTTTTTGACTGGGGTCATTGGCAACCTTTGTCCCTGAAAAGACAATATGAAACAATAAATGAGGCTCTCATTTAAGAAAATAATTATAGACAGCTTTGCTAAATGGAACTAGAATACTCGTAAGAAACCTATTACCCATTTGCTGCATTCTCCTAATTTCTTACTTTTCCACATGCAAAACTGTAGGCTAGAATACACAAGGATTATTTCGAAATCATGAGATGTGGCTCACTGCATATGATATTAAAATATATTAACACTTTATATATGAAGTTCACAAATAATGGTAACAATATTCGGGAGTTTGACAACAGGGGACAGCTTCTTACTTTTAAAATGTAAACTTCGCTGTGGGAACACTTAATTCAATGCTGTGGACCTTACAGAGTTACAGTAGCATTCAGGGATAAGTTTCATCTTCCAAGAGATTGTGTTTGCATCAGTGTCAAGCTGAGATCCCTACAAAATAACATGGAGCAAAGACAGAATGCAACAGTTTTATACAAACTACCTATGTACATGATTATTTATAAAGTTGAAGTTTATTATAATTTTCACATTTGTCTTTTCTCATCAGAAACATTATATATGAGAATGGGATGCAGCTGCCATATTCCAAGATTAAGGTCGGCATGGAGTATATTCATGATAACTGACACCAATGTATGCATTTGGAGCACCTCTTAACATGTGCATGAAGTTTGTATCTACTGTACCCTACTGTCAATGAATTCCCAATCAAAACATTCTCAACCTGTCAAAGCTTGTGGATGTGATAAGGATTCTAAGAATCAGAGATTAAGACTACTAAGAAGTAAACACAAATCAGCTTAACATTATCACTTGAAGTTACAGCTGTGTGCTGCAGGTCAGGACTACGAGATCTGCCCGTATGCAACGTTCAGCCTGCCGGGAACGGGCAAGGCGGCCAGCATCCAGAACATGGATTACTACATGCAGTTCCAGACGTTCGGCCAGCAGGAGTGCTACTCTGGCCAGCCGCAGTCCTCGCGCAAGCACTACTCGCACGTGCGTGGTCGCTCAAGTGCGTCGTGCACCTCTCGAGAGACCAAACTGGCCAACTCGTCCAACAGCCCGCCCGATGGGCTCAGCCTCGGTAAGCCCTGGTCATAAATATTATGAGGATTCAATAAACCTACCGTTTTCAATTAATGTATTTGGTCTTGATTTGGGTATTAATGTCCTTATTAAATAATTTTTAAACATACTAAACTGTGGACTAATTGTAATTAAATGTTTTTTCCCCCCAGTAGAAATAACTAAAGTAATGAAATGCTATACATCAACTTTCTACTACAGTATTTAAACAGGGAATAATTTTTAAGAGTTACTGTCAGATAACATACAAAAGTGAACCATGTTAACAAGTGGTGAAATGGCTGTAGCCATGTCTGCTTTCTCGTTCCACCAAGAGATATCGTGCATCTCAAGTCAGCAAACGTTGCCAATGTCAGTGGCAGCAGGCTCTGCTAAGGCGCATGCGTACCATGTCTCGCCCCACGTCACCGGCGACCACCACTCCAACTCCGACAGCAGTGGCGGTGGTGCTGACCAGGTGCCCCAGTTCCCACACAAGACTGCCAAAACACCCCGTAAAGGCAAGTCCCTCATTGGCTTCGATCATATAATATACTTGGAACACACTATCTCTAATTCTCTACATAATTCCTTTCAAAAACATGGTGAATTTAATTATCCTGCAAACAAATAAACTATTTACTTCCAGGAAAAAAATAACTGTGTGATATAGGTAGGGCTAGGAATATTTCGCGAGTTCAACGACCAAGATACTAGAATCCATTATAATGTGTATATTGAAGCCCTAACATTTGTCTATTACCTGCTACTCATTCAGACAACAGACAATGAACGAATAGATGGGGCTTGAGTATGTATAGGATATTGGATTCTAGCATGCAGGTCATTGAACTCGCAAAATTTCCTAGCCTTAGATATAGGCTATGAAAATGCAAATGATAAAACTATCCAGCAACATATCTGATGCACTGCCAAATTTAAAAACAGTGAATTCATGGGAAAAGTTGCAATGTTGGTCTGCAACTTCCTGACTCTTTAAAACATGTTTCTTTCTTATAAACAACATAATAGACAATTAAAAAGTTTGTCTACCCTCAGAAGTAATGGCAATTCTGCTATACGCCATTTGTGATAATGTGAGAACTTTGTAAATACCTTCCTAAAAACGGTTTTTATTAATAAATCTCCAAATACCACAAATAAACATATTTTGTAGCAGCCACAGGTGTTAACAATTGGCAGCATATAACTTATAGACAACCTGTTTATTAGTCGTACAACGCTAGCGGAAAGATATAAATTGACTAAAAGGAACTTATTACTAGGATTTAAAAAGTGCTCACTTTTCAGCCAATAGTAATATGTACATTCACAAGTTCGGTAAAAGACATTAAAGGTACTGCCTACCCCAGAGTCCCAGTGTGAGCAATGGTAGGGATTTGTATGTATGTGAAATTATATTGGCAGGACCTCTGTCAACTTTCACGATATAGCTTTTGGAAACTAACTATTTTCTGCAGTCAGAACAGGAAAATATTGCTACAGTAATAAAATTGTAAGAAAAATTTATTAGATGCTTTTTTCAAGTGTTTTCTCAGGCACAAAAATCCTTATTTACTCATACTTTTTCAGGAATAAAAAAAAAACCACCTAGAAGGTCCTAAAGTAAAATCAGCCACACCCAGGCGAAAAAAGAAGTCAGTGGTTACATTGTATGTAGGTTCAACAGGTACTGAATAAGATTTAACATCAAAGTCCCTATTCTAGCTCTCACGAGAATTCCGAAGTAGGCAGTGCCCTTAACACCAAAAGGAGGGTTTTATATTAGTTTCCCACATGCATAGTTGAATTATACTAGTTCTAAAAGTTCAAATAAGGAATTATGAACAGAATTAGGAGTACTCAAATTTGTTCTGAGTGTTAGGGTAGATGGCTCATTGGGTATTGCTGTCATGCTGTTTGTTGAAACAGGGATCTTGAATTTCTCACTTAAGTTTGTTGAGCCAAGTTTGGCCACTTGAAAAATGTAGTTGTGAATGAGATTGTTTCTAAATCAAATCATACTCATGGACATATTATTTTGTAGCACTTTCTTGTAGTTTGTATCAACTGTCCTTAATTCTTAACTTCGTTTTTTCTTGTATTAGCTTTTCCGAGTAATACACACATTTAACTAACGAGTCTATTTTATAGTTTATCATATCTGGAATGTCATAAAGACACATTGAAACTTTTATAAAATATACAGTTTGGCATTTACCACTTGAAAGCAGCCTACTTAAGATATAATTTCCCACCACAGCAACATGCCATCTACCCAATGAATGATCGAAGCTCTGTGGGCTGATAGACATGCCTTGCGGTGTTGGCATAGCATAACATAGCTTGACACCTGCACTTTAACCTGTTACACACAAAGGCAGTAGAATACAGTACTTCTCAAGCACCGACTCTAATATCTAGTTTGTCTCTGACTAAGCTGTAAATATCTAGAGTGTTATCTATTTTGCCTCGTCTCCATGCAACGCTCGATTTGTATGGTCTCTGGTAATCCTTTTGATTTTTTTGGCATTAAACGGTGAGAAAAATTAAATTCATAGTAGTCGGTCAGCAGGTGTTGATTTATGAAGCAATTATCGTTTCATGTATTTTGAAAGGTGGAATAACTGTGATAAGTACTAAATCTGATCTGTGCAGATTTCATACATTATAAACAAAAATATTTACACATAAAACAGTCTTTAAATGCTGTTTTCAACCATAGTACTCTGTGACTTTGACATGCAAATTGTAAATTGTAAGTTATTTATTGAAGCGATTATTTTTTTACAAATATTCTAAGTCTTCAAAGTCCTTCCTATGGTTCATACTCAGTTTTACAAATCAGAGGCATAAAATGGAAGCACCATATTTTATTTCTTCAAAGTTACTGCTAAATTTTTTTGATTCGGCTTTCCCCAAAACATAATCAGTGTTTCCTGTTTTTAAAATATTTACTTGATGAATTTCATTTTAAAAAGGTATGTAAATTTTATAATGATAAATGTATACAAATTTATAACCAAAACTTAACTGAATGTTTACCACCAATTCAGCTATCCAGTACAAGTGTCTTATGTAATCTGTTAACATTTCACCTAGGTATGCTAAATATTTTTTTCTAACTGCCTATTTATCTTAAGTGTGTCTAATAAAACCATTTGATCAGTCACAAATTCATAAAATAAATATATAGTTTCAGAATTAAATTTCTACCATGTGTAAACATTCAGTCTAAAAATTCTGTGAACAATTTTTGTGACTTTTGATGAATTTTAGTATTCATAAATCTGGGTTGCTGGTTTCTAAAATGCACAAATACGGTCTAAAGAGCAACACGTTAAATCTGTGCCTATTAGTGACCAACTAAGTGTACCCAATGAGTCTACCTGCCTGTTGAACGTAGAGTATTTTGCAGTGGGTTACAAATATTTTTCTTACTAAACAAGAGTTTTCTAAACCATATGGGCAAGTGAGTTGTATAACTGTCCGTATCCATCAGATGTGATTTTTCAGGAAACGCGAAAAACTCATAACTTGATAAATTTACATATTCTATGCAACCAAATTTTTCTGGAGTAAGAGTACAATAATATTAGTTGATACAGTAAATATTTTAAAAAAAATCCTGATAAACCTCCCCGAGTTATTTGATTTTGCAACATGGGAAAGAACAGTTTTACAGCAAACAAGCGGAAAAGGACAGTTTTGGAAATAAAACACTTTGTAATAGGTTAGTTTTGAAATAAAAATGTAAACTTTACAAACTTTAGCACTATGTAAATACGTTATACAAAAAGCGGAAACATTTCTTCTGGAAAGAGTAAAAGTCTATTACATTACTGGATCGTCTGCTTCGTCCAAATTTGCACATTCATCCACTGCGTATTCATCTGTATGCTGGACAACTTCTTGAGAATCAATGACATTTCTGAAGTAGTCGAGATGTTCCAAGTCTCACCAATTCTTATCAAAATGTTTAGAAAGAAGGTTATTGACATCTTTCAGTTTTTTTTTATTATTATTATTATTATTATTATTACAGGAACTGTGTGTAACTATGGTTCTGGATGAATATTGGCCACAGTTGATTTCGCCTCTAACACAGACTGCGCCATTTTTATTTCTTGTTAGAATTATCCTCTTGCACACAGATAACCAAAAATGCTACTGCAAAGCAGCCTTGAGTACACCAAGTACATTTAGCATAGAGGTTTCCGGGTCAGAAACAGATACTTCCCTTCCAAGTCTTTTGACTGTTCTGAATGCCTTGAAAATGTCAATGTATTCATCTGGTGTTATTACAGTTTCCCTAATCTTCATCACTTTTTCTAACCTCCCAAAAACCCTGTCGGGAGGAAGAAAGGAATGTCCAACCACTGGGAATAGAAACCGCACTTGTTTTATTGTTCGGGGATATTTTACACTGAAACACTTCATAACCACCCCAATACCAATACTACTTTTATTTTAGTCTGGGCAGCTGTCTGGGCACAGTTGAATACATTCTATGTCACCATCAGAAAGATCTATCATTCTTAATGTATCAAGAATTGCAGCAGCTTTTGCCTTACATCCTTTTATTAAACGTTCATTTTCTAGCCACGTATACATTGTGACTGTGTCTTTATTCTGAGGTGCTTTCGAATGTCTTATACACACAGTAAAGGTATACATAAATAGGTGTCTATTGTAGTAAGCAGCTTGATCAGGAAAACTAGGTAAGACAAGGTTCTTTTGACAGTCATAAGTAAAAACCACTATACGTTCAGTACATTTTTCTTTAATCTGAGAGTAACAAACTAAGACTTTGAGTTTATGAACCCTTAATTTTATCATGAAATCGACCTTCTGTGGATGCCTGCATCAGCAGCCTTTATCTGATTTGTGAGTTGAAGACACATGGAACAAGTATCGGTTCTGGAGGTCTTGAAACGTATATTAAAGTCGTATTGAGAGATGTATCTTAATATACTGTACTTAACCTTAACTTCACTATCATGAGATTCATTATAAATCCTCCATAGTTTTTCAATACTTAGACCAAACTCAAGATACTGACATTTGTTTTGTTCCTGGTGTAGTGTTCAACTGGTTGTAATTTCTTAATAAACTCACACACTCAATTTCTCTTTGCCTCATATTGTTTACTGGACACTTAACCACCCGTATTTTCTTTTGTAGAATACCCAGTGCTTAAATGTTCCCTACATAAATTCTGCATGTGGAATCAAGATATTTCTAAAATAGATAGGAAGGTGGTAGCACATACCTGGAACTGTTTGGCACCTTTGTCAGAGAAGTCCTCTTTGGAGGCATCTGGGAAGTGTATTTCAAAATAAAGTTATCCTGAGTCACTGTAAGAGAGGTAGCATAAAAGGTTCGGTGGAAATGTGTGACATCTTGCATGGATAGAGTTCCACATTTGAAAGTTTTTGTATCATGTCCGCACTGCGGCTTTCTCAGCAGTGATTTTTATGTGTACCTGAAACAATGCAATATCACAAAAATTATAATTAATTGGTGTGAGCAATCTTTGTATTATTGCATGCATGCAACCCAGATAGATATTAATGTAATAATGCAGGAGTCCTGCTGTATATAGGAAGAGTTGCTTGCCACAAAGTCATGTGGCAATTAGTTTTAAACTTATGCAAATTTTGTTAAGGGCAGCATATCACAATAGAAACCCAAACTAACAAAATAGCATGCATAGTTTGTTCATTATCGCAGTATTAACAATATTTTACACTCTTCTTTCACAACCTATGTATTTCATAAATATGAGAGGTTATATTGCTCTTACCTTTCTCGTTTCACTTTTTCTCGAATCCATAGTGTGTATGACTTCCACATTTTCCTGTTTCAAGACTACAAAAAATTTTAAGATTTTTTGACTGAAGTAAAGTTATATCAGAATCCCAGCTTCATTAACCCATTGTCAATTTTTATTTTGCCACATTTTGTGATTGCAAACATAAGTTCAACATGAGTGACTAAAACCATTTTGCAAAATTTTTTACATGTAGTCATTACAAAATGTGAGCAGCATTACGTTATGGGGTTTCTTGGTTTTCACAGTTCAGTAATCTGCTTGCACTTTTTACATTAAGGAAATTTTTCTTGAACTCCAAATGCCGCTAGTAGTATGGCATAAAGCTTTTACAGTGAGATTATTAATCACACTTTGGTTCAGGATCGGCACATAGTATGGCGTAGAGAATTGTCAGCTACAAGTCAATAAAAAGTATTTTGTGGTCCACTGTAGTAACAAATTCTCTTAAACTTAGCCTGTTGTGAATAGCATTGCCTAATGATGTAAAGTAGGTTGGCTCTATCAATGATTTTATGACTTAAAATAACCACAAAGCAAAATAAACAAAAAACAACAGATACACTTGATAAGATGATATATGCCACCCTTTTGTATCTGTATTGCTTGATATTCTTTATTTTCATTTACTTCGCCACACAGTAACATTACTTTTGATTATTGCAATCTCCAACACTCTTGCCAACATCACTCTCACCTCACACAATTATTATCTTAATAGCATCATTCACAATAATATTCTCTACAAACCAACAAATATTTACTCAGCATTCTTAAAAAGTGGTCTAACGATTACTTACTTGTAAAAATGTAATGATTTTTTCAGTGGATGCATATTACAAGAGGTTAGGAAAGATGCATCAATATTAACTGTACTGCATTCACTTTCAAATAAAGCACAAAAAAATCTCTTCTGCAAATGCAGTCCCAAACACACACACTGTGTACACAAAATTCAACTTCAACTGTATAAATTTAAAGAAGTGCAATAAGCAATAAAGAAAAACAATAATTAATTTTAAATACATGGTATTATAAAATTTGTGCTAACAACTACATATTTACCAGCAATTTAAAATTAATACACACTTTGTTAAATTTGACATATAATTTTGACTGTTACTGCAAAATAATCTAACAAGCAACTCATACCTTAAAAACATATTTATTGTAAAAAAAAAATGTGGACTTATATTTTAATTGATGTATACAAGTTTGTTCAGTTTATGCTACAAACAGCAGGCGACATTATGCAAATAGATGCAGTGAGTGAATTTCCACACAGTAAAATAATATAATGGCTCTATGTACTGTAGTTTGACAGTAAAACTAATTTGTGATGTCATATAGCTTACTACGAACACCAATATCAGCAACTCTCCAGAAAACTAGGTGACAAGATCTTTTTAACATCTCATGCAGCTCAGAGAGCTGATTTTTACATTATTAACATTGTCACCAAAATTTTACGTTTGTGGAAATCTGACAAATCACACTTGGCTGCTACATGCACTACTGTTGGATCTTTTAATATTCTTCTGTTATTTGAGATAGGAGTTGCTGATATTTGTGTCACAAAATATTCAGTTACAGTTGTGAACACCAATGGAGAGCAGTAATATTAGTTGATTTTCTCATCCACAGAATCAGTGTTTGAGCTGGACTCGAGCACAGAGTCGATGGAGGCGACACACGAAGCGAACCATCAACCCAGTAGAGGGGCTCAGCACCGAGGAATGTCCTCAAGGTAGTGCAAGTAGGTGCTTCAAACGCCCACCAATTGTACACACTAACTGTACATATCACACATCTTTAGCAACTTGAGCACATTGAAGTGCAAATGCTACAACAACTTAAGACAGTCACATACAAATCATCCAGTCATTTTTCAGGATTCAATGAACTGCATCCTTCGTAGTACTGTACTGTAAACCGAGACTATTTTGCAGCTACAGGGGTAACTTTGCACCACACTAAATGTTGGTTTTCTTGCAATTTAGTACAGAAATAGCAAACTTTATCTACATACCAAAATTTGAAAACCAAACCATGTTGCCAGTGTGTGGTTTTCCTTCACCAACTGAAGATAAAACAAGTATTTTGTGTGGTGCAAAGTTATCTTGGCCGGTGCAAACTAGCCACAGTTTACGGTATGTAGACCTAATATGTTATTGGGACATTAATATTTCCAAGTTCTTTCGCTACTGATAACTTACCCAACTGTATTTCTTCAGTAAAAAAAAATATGAGAAACAGATTCATTCCTTCTATACATAATTTAATTTAGTTAAAAAAATTTTAAAGAAGGTTTCTTCACATCTAAAAATCAACAACTCATTACACTAGCACTAAAAAAACACAGAAGTCTACGTATAAAATTCTAAAAGTAGAACTCAGTTGTGTGCCATAGCTGGAATACATGATTCTGGCAATGCTTTGCAAAAAGTTACATTTAAATTTCCCTACAATTTTTAAAATCCTTAATTAATTACAATTGCTGTTTAGTGAAAATATGAAAACATAACCAGACACAAAGCAATTACCTTTATTATGTCAATTTTCTACCATCATCCAAACTACTACCACTGTTAAAGCATTCTGGTACTCATAACTTTTAATACAATAATTTAGGAATTCAACCTTAAAAATATACATTTCTGTTTAAACCTTGATATTGAATGTCAATTTAAATGTTATAAAACCAGTCCTGTCAGCACTAAACGTTTCTGAATTTTGTATCTGATTTGTTAATAACAAGTTAACTGAACAACTATTTAACCTACTTTTCGTTATAATATAATTTAAATGAAGATATTCACAAAATATTGTCTTCAATACTAAAAGCAAATTACAAAAATATCACAGTTATAGCTGTAATACAGAGTAAAAAAGATTGCAACTTTGAATGAGAGCGAAAGATTTTGGTCAGCGCTTAACATTGAGGTCTTTAGCGCAGGTGAGGGTTGATACGATGTGAGTATGGAGCACAACCGGAATAAATGGGCGGGGGAAACGGGAGATCCCAGAGAAAACCCACCGACCAGTGGCATCATCCTGCACGATTCCGACATGCGAAAAATCTGAGACTGACCCTGCCGGGAATCGAGCCCGGATCGCCTTGGTGGGAGGCGAGAGGTCTGACCTCTCAGACACTGCGGCCCCTCTTGCAATTTTTAATCTACCTTAGCATATATTTATACACCTCTTATTCTGTTACAAACTTAGATATATTAAACATATCTTAACTTTCCATGTGGCACTACCTCCCAAAACAAAAAATGTATTTCATCATCATGTAAAATTATCAACATTGTTGTTGTTGTTATTATTATTATTATTATTATTATTATTATTATTATTATTATTATTATTATTATTATTATTAATCCACAAATATTGGTCCAAATAATTCACACGAGTTCTCAGTTACGAAATGCTACAATTTTGGAAATAAGCATTATAGACTTATTTTATTTATTTATTAGTGACCAAGTTGAGCCCAAGGCTGTTTTACAATTGGAACATTATTTGTATTCAATGACACATACATTAATAACAAAGATTTAACATGACATACAAAAATTATTATTGTCAGTTTTGGTCTATACTAACAATTCCAATATATCTAGTTAATAACAAAAAAAAAAAAAAAAAAAAAAAAAAAAAAAAAAAAAAAAAAAAAAAAAAGAGAGAGAGAGAGAGAGAAAAAAAAATTTAATTTACTGAAGAGAGCTTTTACTTTTGCTGGTCTTGGAACAGAAAGGATTTGTACTTCACCCTGAATGAGTTAAGCGAGGTGGTTTCTGGTATCTTATAGTGTTGTACTAAGTGTGATCAAGAATAAAAATTTTTTAAGGTGAGGAGGGAGGTGTAGTCAATCTCATATAAGAATTTCACTTTTTGACAGTTGTGTTTGTTAAAATTGTACTCAACCTGTTACTCTAAGTGAAATAATACATTATATCAGATCATACAACAGACATGTTCTTTATTCACCAAACGCCATTCCAATCCCCCATCACACCTCTAAACAAGTGTTGCCAACTTTACTTCACATCAATAATAACTATACTGTAACAGTGTTGGCATTTATTTTAGAGCTGTCATCATGAAACAAGAAGTGTTTTCCATTTCCACAAATGATTTTTGCATAAACATACTCCGCTGGCTCTCAAACTGTTCAATTTACAAAAATTAACATAATTTTCCTGCAGAAATGTGTACACATGAAAATCTTCATAACTGTCAAAAAATTTAATTCTTACGTGAGACAGACTATAGATTCCCTGACAACATGTTACACTTCCTGATTTTCCTTTCAAATAAACAAATACTAAATAAGCTGAAAAAAAAAATGGAAAACATAATAGGACATGAGTTAACATCCTGTTTATTTACAGTCTGTGTATTTTTCAATATTACTACTACAAGGTACATAAATGTTTCAGACAGGCTTGTGGCTGCTCGAACAACGGACAGATGATTTCTTTAACACCGCCATCAGCGTTCTCCAACTGCCAGCAGGGAATACCAGACCAAGACTACACTTGCAAGAAAACTATCCAAGCACTGCCACTCTTCCACCACGAGGAGGTAGAGAGGGAACTCTCGTCTCTTGTCAACAGGTTAGCTCACCCATTCAGTTTACAACACCTCAACGTTCCACGAAATGTATGACAGCATCATGGTACAGACTATATAAGGATTAACAAAAGCGGCATTGCTTGGTTTTCATCGTACTCTTTATTCTCTTTGAACTGTCATGGTGTCGGAGCTCGTAGATGTTTAGTGACACTGAAGTTTAGCAGCCCATATTTTATAATTTGTCGAAAATTTACACATAACTGACGTCACATTTACCATTTATAAATATGTACTAATTTAAATATAAACAAATTACAGTAATTTTGTTAAAATAGAAGCAGTTGTTTAAAGTTCTGCATGGCTTTGTTTACATGCCAGTACTCCACAAGAGCTGATACAATAACACCAAAAAAATTTCCTTATGTAGCTTCTGACAGAGTTAGTTATTATCCGATGTTGAGCCGCAAATCGTCACGGTTACCATTTCAAAATATTTAACTAATAAATGAACTAATTACTGTGTCTCAAGCACTACAACTAGTTATATAAATCAATTACTCTAATACATGTGGCACTGTTTACATACCTGTATGCCTAGCGAGCAGATATTATAACAACAATTAAAATGCCTCCCTATGTTGCTTCTATTCGCCTTATTTATGCTGTGACCACGGCACTGTGGTGACTCTTTCTATGATTTATTTTCTAGTTAAGAGTCTTAGGACATACGCCAAACCAACAAAAAAAAACTATTTGGAAATCTATACGATTTTGTACAGCAATATAGAAAAACCAAAACAACAATCTTAACAATAACTGAGTGTGCAAATATTTTCCCACAGTCACATTCTTTTGCCAAAATTTTTTCCACAAAACTGAGCGAGAAAACACAGTGGTAGACATTGGACTCTTCATTCTGAAAGACCTGGGTTAGATTTCTGGTTTGGCCATTTTGATGTTGGTTTTCCAAAATCACCCCAGGTGAATGACCCAACTAAAAGGCCACAGCGAACTCCTCTCCCATTTCCTGTCCATAACATTGGTTCCTTCTATAAATGATCTTTCTGTTGACAGAGAAAATCCTACCTAATACTTGCGACAGTATCAAGGGTGGAAAATTTCGGCATCAGAAATGGTTCATCAAAAACATACACTATGTGAAAATTTTTGTTGGAAAATATTTTATAATTTAACTGAATGTATCAAGTGAGCCGTTAGTTGTTTTAGGAGACAGACTTTATTAATGATGCTGTTTCTCTTTAATTTAAGAATTAATTGTAGGCCAATTGTGGTACAGTGTAAGTGAAATAAGACAACAAACACATTGCAATCAGATGTGCACCCACGTACAATGAAACTGAAAACAAAATTCAGGAAATGATGGTTTGTACTTTGTTTGCAAATTAAGTTCTTCCCAAAGGGATAACTTTAATATGACCCTTTCTTGGAGTACTGTGAATTTTCCCAATGGAAGTGTGATTCTAGTAATGTAAGAGAAACCTGTCAAGAACCTAGACCATGCTATCTAACACAAAATATTTACTGAAATCTATAGATTTTCGAAAGTCAAGATAGTAGAGCCCTGATTTAACGAACTCGGAAATAACAAAAACAGCGATTTAACGATAGGAATTTTAGGAACTATCACAAAGTAACCAAAAATGTATGAAATAACTAAGTAACTATGATAAAATAAAATGTAACGTGTAGTGTAAGTCTATTAAAAATACGTTTACTGGCCGCAGTATATTCACTTTTCTCCGTAGATAGTATTAAAACATCCGTTGAGAAACAAAAAAAAAATAGTTAAAATTCATTTAAAACTTTGGCTGCGGGAGTGACTATGAGCTGAGCACGTGCGGCCGAGCAAGCGATGTAGTGTTGCGTAACAAACACGCGCCTAGGTCCTGATCCTGGCGGCTGGCAAATGAACGAGCATCTAGATACCCAGTCTATACAGCGCGGCAGCGGACATCACTGGTACTATTTCACAGATAGTGCTTCGTGTCTCGTCAGAATGCGCTACCATGTCCAGCGTGAATATTTTCTATCGCGTCCCATGATAAAACCAGCGTATCTATAAAAAGAAATAAGTTACTATATAATTTATGCAGACTTTTTACAACAAATTTATTAACGTAAATAATATGCATAGCCGATGCTAAAAAACACTTGAATGCCAAGTATTTTTAGCGAGCAACGAGCAGCAAGCAGTTTGTTTCCCACGAGCGTGGCGGCCTGCAAGTTACAATGGCCACCGCTGCGCGAATTATTTCATTATCTTACCGTTATTTCGCAAACTTTACTTCAGTTTTTTTTTCTCAAAATATTTTACGAAAATTTCCTAAATTTTCTTGGAGGAGCAGGAAAGAGACGGAAAGTAAGATGACTTGGCGGTGTTTATCATCACTTCTCACATGTTGATGACACGCGTGGGCGGCCTAACTCACTGGGCGCGCACTCGACGAGTGTTCCACTGGCAGTTTTTGAAGTTATTTTCGCAGATTTTTTTTTATTTTACAGCTGCGGCTTACCTATTGATGGTAACTGTGGTATGTCATTGTTGTGGGCTATCATACTTTCTTAAAATTACCTCAATTTCCGACAAAACATGCTCGGGGATTTAACTTTTTTTTGGGGGGGGGGGGGATATAAAGTCGAATTTAACGAAACATCGATTTAGAGTAAACAGTTTCGGGTTCCGAAGAATTTCGTTACATCGAGGTTCTACTGGTTAAATATAAAAGGGCAATCCTAGACAACAGAATTTGACATCTTTGTAAGTAAACATTTGGTCAATTAGTGCCATTCATCTAGTGCACGGTCGTAGAAGAACAGGTCTGGACACTCACCTGGAAACTTGACCCCCTTGTTGTTTGGCTGTAGTTCACAAAGTTACAGAGAATATTGTTTTATTGGCGCTGATGTTACGGCGGTCGGACTAAACTTCGCCCACTTCCTTTCCGCTAAAATAAACAATTTATCAAAACGTATTTTTTATCAATTTATGAAATACTTTCTTCGCTCGCAATTTTAAGAAAAGGCTCCAGCAATCTTTATTTACTTTATAAATTTAACAATGGAAAAAATTGGGCGGAGTTTGAGTCCGACTGCCCAGAAAACAGCGCCAAAAAGTAAAACATTCTCGGTAACTTGACGAATTACAGCCAAACAACAAGGGGGTCAAGCAAAATACATTGTTAGATAGGCGAGTGTCCAGACCTGTTCTTCTACGACCGTGATCTAGTGTAACATATTGTGCTGAGATCAAAGATACAAAACTATTGCATCATAACTCTCCATAGATGCAAAGTATTTTTCTAGGATTCCTGTTATTTTATTTTGTGACGGGAAAGAAAGGGTAGTGTGGTTCTACAATAATTTTCTAAAATACGTAGGTTCCTAGAAATGTAATTAGCAATAATTTATGTTCAACATTCTCATTCTGCAGTGGCTCACGTGTACAGGTTTGACTTCTAAGGCATCGTCAACGTAGTTATGAGCTAGATTCAAGATGAGAAAATTCAATCTGACTGAAAATATACATTTAGCAGGCTTTCGAAAATGTTAAAATTTATTGTTGGACCACTATACACAGGAAGATCACAGTTTCAGCCAATAAAATTTAGAATAACGATACATGATTGCTCTGAACATGCTCTACCTATAACAAATACTTTATAAGATCCCCAAAAAATAATGACCACCCTTCTTCTGTGTGTTTCCCCAAATATTTTTTTGTTTGGGCAAACTGAGTCGATACCTTTTTTTCAACATGCGTGGAGATAATACACTGCAAGGTAATAATAATCTTCACTCAGTTTGAACATCTGATCCCAGTTGGTCAACAAAAAATTCATAACAGCCAAGAAAGTTTAACACCAAATGCCAGTTCCTACCCTTATCTACACTTCAGAATATGTATGAGGTAAGAGGAGAAAAGAATAGGTCTAGCCATATTAGCAGTCCCAGACTTAATAACCATTTCCCACAGAACAGACAACCTGTGCCACACAATGGTGAAGGTTGGAAACAGACAGCCAGCTGCAGAGGCATGGTAAATCTGCTCCAACATTCACTATTCAAAGTTGCCATCACATGACAGGTTACATTCAAATATCCTGAAGGCCAATGACACAACATATCTTACCTAAGCTGTTCACTCACAGCAGAAAAACAGTGCGACACATTTTGGGCACATAGGAAATGCCAAAATAAGAAAATAATAACACCCAATACAGGGAAATTTTGTAGCAAAGAAAGCAGAACACAGATTTTCATAAGCATAACATCTATTATTTTACAGAGCAAATATTTACACTAAACTCTGCTGAGTTGTTGAAATATACTAATACACTTACGCTACCTACTATATGACATTCAATGCAACAACCATATAAATCTGTATCAGACTGACTGTAAATAATTTACTAACATAGCACAAAAACACTGAACCTCAATGAAGTTAAATTCAATATTTCTCGTTCCACAAAAAATTGTCACCACCATCCATATTTTAGCAAACAGCAATGCGCAGTCAATGTGCAAGGGAATTGGGTCCAAGAACATTTCCCCCTGGAGATGTTGAAATTTAAATTAGCCCTGAAGAACAGTTAGCATATTTTCACAAAACTCACAAACTGAAACTTTGTACTAGGCAAGGAGGCTTGCTGGGGGCCGATTAAATATTGCCTTTTATGGGTGCAACGCAAAATTTGCATCTGCGTGGCATCTGCTTGCGCAGCATTGGAATTATATACTCACGTAATGCCATAGAAGAAGCATTTAACTTGCTCTGCACTTGCGTTGCGCTGCATCGGTGCAAATAGCATGTGGCAATATTTAATCGGCCCCTGGTGCCTAATACACAGCCTCTAAAAATGTCAGCATGAATTAAGAATAAATACACTTAAAATTTTCATTCCTAGAGGGGAAATAATTCTTTGTTAACTTTTATGCCCAACACACACAGTAACACATTTTTTGTGTAGTAAGCACAGGCACACACACTTAAACTCACTTGAGTTTAGCACAATGTTCATATGTAGCATAATGAGGCACAATTAGTGAAAAGAACATCAACAACTTACTTATTTTGAAACAGTCAGCTCTCTGGCACAATTGATTTTTCACCACAACAGTTAGTACCACATATAGTCACACATTATAGAAACATCCACAACAGATTTACACAGAATATTTCTTCAAAACAAGTGACCTGAAGATAATTTTCTAAAGAATTGTTCTGAATCCAGACTGGTGTGATGGATGCCATCTCGCCCACCCAATACTTCTTACGCTTGTGACACCTATGGAAAATCCAAACCTAAAAGAGTTTTGAGAACTCTACCAGTACAACAGAACTCAATACTCCTCGCTCCCACATGACACCTCATTTGCTTCCTCTTCAACACCCTGTCTTCGAATACCTCGTGCCACACACATACCAGCTCTTGTGACACCTATGGAAAATCCAAACCTAAAAGAGTTTTGAGAACTCTACCAGTACAACAGAACTCAATATTCCTCGCTCCCACATGACACTTCATTTGCTTTCTCTTCAACACCCTGTCTTCGAATACCTCATGCCACACACATACCACCTGTTGTGTCCAAATTTCAGCTAAATATGACATTTAAAAAGTCAGAAGAGATGGGGTTAAGGTTAATTTTTCCACTCTGCAAGTGTAGATCTAGACTTTAGATTGAGGCATTCGAGGGGTGTGAGACAGAAGCCACTTTCTCTTTCAATACCCAGTGTAACCAACTGTATCACACACATCAAACTAATTTGTAAGTTAAAGTAACGCACACCTTTCAACACATTATAGAAAATGTTTACATGAATATGTATAGTTTATATCATGTCCTACAATTAATTTCCTTTTTACTGTGTTTCAGGTACCGGCAGAAGAAGGACCGGGAAAAACAAGACTATACAATACGTGTGTAGTGTTGTTAAACAAGTGACATACAATGAATATTGTGCAAGCTCAGATGCAAAATAAAGACACTTTTGACATTCAAAAATGAAAGAAAACTTTTGCTTTCTTATTCAGAACCAAGACATTAAAGTGCAGGAGAAGATAAGCAAAAATGTCTTGCCTTTTCTCGACTGATTTATAAAGTGTGGCAAAACTGTCTTGTGAATACAAAAAAAATTTCTTTGCTACAAACAAAAAAAAACTTCCAATGCATTAACAGAAGGGACACAATACTTTCTTTTTTAATTTCAGCAGTGTTAATTAAGTGTTTATATATTTAATTGGAACTTCAGTTGGGACAAATGTTTGAAATCATGTATGCAACATACACAGAAAATGGTGTAGCTAAAACAACACTGTAACTCTACTGTGGTTTTCCCATGAATTGTTGCTATAGATCAGCACTAAAAATTAAGAACACATGTCTGTGCTACAAATATGATAAAATTTCAAAACTCCCACCCACCAAACAGTAGACAACTAAAATTTGTATATATAAGTAATTTTCTGGACACTACAGGTAATTAACCTGCTCTACCACTTAAAAAGTCCCAGCAACAACTGTAGAATGGCTACTCGAGCTCGATGATAGGCATGAACGCATGACCAATGAATTATACTGGTGCGACATTAGTACTCAGCAACTGGCCTGTCTTGTTTTAGTTCAGCAGTCACAGAGCAAGTGCCGGGGTGTTAGGTGGCAGCAGGACAAACTGACACTTGGGTAGAAGTGGCATGCAACAATGTATCAAAGATTAAGTTTGTACATGGGCAAGTCTTGATTACAAGGGATATTTTTGTAGTAAAGTCTGGTACAGCATCTGTGGTGATGGTCAGCTCTATGAGAAGGGTTTCAAAAACTTGTTACCATATCCATTACGATTAATGTTAGAACAAATAAGAAAGTTACCTAAAAAATTTACCTCTGTAAGTAAAAGCAGAAAAATCTATTTAGTATTTTTTTTAATAACTACACGCTGGACACCCATAGCAACATAGAAAATTCTGATTTTTCCCTGATTTCTCTGACAGAAAACCAAATATTTCCCCCAATTCTTGCAAATATAAAAACCACATATTGGCATTTTAATCAACACATTTACCGATAAAATAAATACTGTATATAGAGTCCTTTCTGACACCATTGCCAGTGAACTTGACAAAAACATTCAGCAGAAACAACTACAATCTTGACAATGGAGTATAATCACATCTATACGACTGTAATTTTTTTAATAAAAATGCTATAATGCTCTCAAAATTTCATTGTATTACTCCCTATAACTTTTGCGGAAGCTTAAAATGAACAAAGCAAGAAAATTCCCTAAAATGTCTCCGGTGAACCAAAAATTCCCTGAAATTTCTCTGATATTTCCAGGTGGGTGGCCATCCTGAATTATTTGTTGCAAAATTTTCCTTCCAAACCAGATCATATAAATAAATAACCCTTATTCACCAAAACAATAATTTGAAATTTGAAAATATTCTAAAGAAATAAAACTACTCTTAGGTACCAAGCATGAACTGAAAACACTAGATATTGTACATATATTGCCCAGAAATCATTACAAAAAATACTGCAAATTAATAAAGGAAATTTAGTGAGGGGATGAATGAAGAAGGCCCAACAATTCATGTATTTTGTCAGTATAAACATCGAATGATACTGTGAAGTCACAACAACTTAACATGTTCACAATAAGTCAGTACTTCACATAATTGTTCATAAAACATAATGTTACGCTGTACATAGCAATGGACAATAATTTTTTAAGTTCTAACTTTATGAAGAACAGTCAGCATCTAATTTCTTGCAAAATCACTGGGAAAACTAACAGAAACTGTTCGATCTTGTGTTTTGAATTCCATCTATTAAAAAATTCAGACTTCATAGATAAAACATAAAAATATCTACTCCCTGGTGCTAATAATTTACAAACTCAAATATAATGGTAAAAAACAAGTTTCTCAGTATGTTGATGACAGTTATCAGCCAAAAAAAATTGTTTACTACTGGTTAATGTAATGTCATACAGAAAGATGGACTTTAAGTTGCATCTAACCAAAATTTTTTGGACAGTGCATAATACAGGATGGCACAAAAATTTGATAACATAAATTTGAGGGATTTATAGAGGAGGTTAAGATAAACATTATTTTTATACTGTTTGTAACATTGTTGTGCCTGTGGGGTTGGTCAAAGATACACGTGCCATTTCCACATAAGGATACTTGCCATCTTTCACTTAAAAAGACTTTGCTGAAAAATCTTGCCACTGACTTCAATAGAGGTTGCATCTGTTTACAAGTGATTGTCAAGCATGTGCAAGATTCCAGTAGTTTCCAAGATGACGACCCAGCTAAATCAACACCTTATCTGCGACCCTAGCAGCAGTGATCTAAGTATGTGACATTGTAAACAACAATTTGTTCCATCCTGTATCACATATTCTAAGAAGTCAAAACAGAATCATCTTACTCAACTAAAAAATTAACCACAAGTCAATGTGACTCGTGTTAATTCGTACTTAGTAAGATGATTATATTTGTGTATCTTTCACTGAATAAATTTGTTGCATTTTCAAATTTTGTACACACAAGACACCTGAGTGCAGTGTGATGTACAGGCAAATACATATGTACATATTTAAATACTGGAAGAAAATATAGATGTTTTAAAAATTTAATTTATTTATTGCCTTTAGCTTTCCTGAGCCTACTTTTTGTAACTGCAATACTTCCTGGCTTCACGATACCTTCACAATACTCTGTAATATTCAGTATCTTGGGGATTGGCATTCAAGGGCCAAGTACTGAATGCTGTATTCGAGCTGTTCTAAGTAACGACTCCTAATAAAATTAAATAGCCAAATACAAATTCCATTTTTACAGAACCTAAATGGTAGCGAATTACTTACAACCAACATACGTTGACAGTGGAACCCCTTTTGTACACTTCTCAAATGATCTGGAAAAATGTTATAATACAGGAAAGTATAAAAAGAAGGAAATTTCTAATGTAAAAGCAGCAAACGGAACCACAAAATGTAGGTGTAAAAAGGGGTTTAACTCTATTTCTGAATGTTTTTCTTCTAGCATATGTAGTGAATACATTCTAGCATATTTATTTTTGAGGTAATGAACACCTTAAAAAGGATACAATAACTGAATTATAATAAGTATGTAACATAATATTAATTTGAGGGAGCAAAAGTTTCCCAATGTTTTCTGTCAGTATGTGACACAAATGTCTTGCAAAGTGAATACATACATACAGTATTAGAACATTTCAGTGATAAAGTTCTACTATAAATGACTGTAATACAGTTATTTGGTGGGCATATTGGAGAAAGCTTAGTTCCTTACCTGTTGCATGGTAGCTAAATTTCAGTCTTCAATTTTTTTTTTATAAATCTTATACTTGTGATATGATATTAAATGAGTGTGATACTCTAGTAGGTTATGTACAAGGTCTGACAGTAAAATAACTTACTGGACAGTAACAAGCATTTGAAAAACTGACAAAGTGCAAGTTTTTCATTGTAATGATATCTGATAAAATAGTAACCCAACTGGGTGACATCCAGTACAAAAAAAATTGCAAGCAATACAACATGCAGCATTTCAATATACCTCAAGCTTGGAGAACCTCCCCTTGACAGTCAAAGCAAAATGTGCTTGCTCATTTCAATGCAAAACTCTTAAGATATGCTTGATGTTTGTATTTTCTGATAACTTGAACCAAATTTGGTAACTATAACACACACATTTGACAGTACTGTATTACATGTAATATAAGTAGCCAGATAGTTATTAGTTCAGTAGAGCACTTTCATAAATAGGTTATACAAGACGTTCAAGAATTAAAGATAGTAAATTGACTGGATGGTATATAATGCAAAAAAAAAAAAAAAAGTCTCATCAGAAAAGTGTCTGGAAATTCACCTTTCAAAGTTTAAGGACAGAACATTAGTGTGCAAATTTAAATTCAGCATGCTCTTAGGCACCAATCTATTTATTGGCTAAGAGATGAGTGAGTGCAGCAGAGTGGGAACAAGGTATTGTGTAGCAAGTATCTAGGTGTATGTTTGGGTTAAAAGTGTAAAACATGGTTACCTTGATAACAAATGTCCAAAACATGCCACCGCTTAAACTCAACACACAGAAGTGTCTCGCTATTGCAGGAAAACATGTGGTGCAGCTGTTCACAAGTCGCTGTTGTCAGTCCATGTAAGTAATACACTGTTGTCCGAACTAGTGTAGAGTAGATAAGGTAAGGTAGTTGGCTTTACATCGCATCAACAGTGAGGTCATAGAGATGGTCACACACAACTTGATGCAATGACAGGAGCTGGGCGAGGAGTCGGCAATAGCATTTCTTAAGGAACCATCTCAGCATTCACCTGGAGCGATTTCAGAAAACCATGAAAAACTGAAATCAGGATGGCCATAGTCGAGGATCAATTCCGGTTCCTCCCAAATGTGTGTCCAAAGTGTTACCGCTGAGCCAATTCACTCGGTCTGTATCAAGTAGACTTGGCTCTTAATGTAGCCCTGCAGAACAGGTAATTAAAGACATGTCTCGGTACTGTAACACCTACATTGAAGTTGGAGGGAGATACTTCAAACATTTGTTGTGGAAGTGAGCCATGTTTTATACTCTCAATCCAAGCCTGCCTCAATATGCAGCCTGCAGTATCCCACTTTCCGCTCAACTTCACTTGCTCATCATCTCAGTCACTAAACCGGTGCCTTAGAGTACATGGAATTAAAATCAGCATAATAATGTTTGACCCTTTAACTTTTGCGCCGTATGCCGTAGGAAAATTACTCACCAGTCACCAGACGAGAGTGAAGAGAATCACTTGACGAAATTACAAATGAAACAATCACAATAAAGATTTTAAAATATATGTAGCACTACAGTTTTTTACGTCAAAATATTGGTTAGCTACATTATATAATAAAAAGTAAATAATGGCAACTCAAGTGCCAAGATCTGCCAAAAAGGCAGGAACACCAAAAACATTCATCTTGACGATACGGTGGTTGACAGCAAAGTGTTAAGAAATGCAACAGAAGAAGTTGCATAAATGTTGAACAAACGAGCATGGAAAATAGTTAGCAACAGTATCAATATCGGCAAAGTGCACATTGAAGCACAGTAGCATGCAACAATTACGTGATCAGAATCGCTAAACTGCATCGAAATCACGCGGTGAAATATAAAAATCACGCACTGCAACGGCAGCAGCACGTGGCATGAAAACTGAGGTAAAATCGAACTAAATGTTGGGCGCTGAAGAGAAAAAAAACATTCCGTTATCTTTGCCGACTATGACGTTATGTCTGGAAAGGTTAATAAATAAGATACAGGCTTCCTTATAAGCAGTTTTCTTCGTCCAGGGCCCTAAACTGGTTCAGTAGTGAAACTACAGTGTCTCGCGGCCGAACGATTCGTCGTGTATGGTGACTTGATTTCGAAACAAATTTTCATGTGTGTAATTTTTGTTGACATTTATTTGTATGGAAGGCAAAACAATAAAAAGTCATAATATAGGTAGGTTACGCGAAAGGGAACAAAATATTGTATTGATCTTATTTCAGGAATTTTCATATACAGTGGAACCTCGTTAATACAAACCCTGTTAATACAGAGTTCTCATTACTACAAAGTGTTTTTCTGTCCCTTTGGAATAAGATGAGAAATTGAATATTTACTTTAATGCTCAATAAAAAGTTCAGTTATACATTAAACAATGTAATATCAAATTCAGTAACTGAAAGAAGTCATGGTGATGGTACGAAAGTTTGTATTTTGTGTCTAAACATCCTGAAAATATATTTACAAAACTTTTTCGAGTTTTTGTAAATATCTGTTAATACAAACCTCATTATTACAAACTGCAAAAATTTAGGTCCCTTCAGGTTTGTATTAATAAGGTTCGACTGTACTATTAACTCATTAAGGGACCCTTAGAAGAAACAGGATGTTCCAAACAAACCATTTACGCTAATAAGAAGAAACAATAGCAACACAGTACAGAAAACATGAAAAGTTGAAATCATAAAGGAAAGACAAACAATAAATAATTCCTTTAAACATATTTAAGGCAATAGTCCTTCATTTCTAATAGTTGTATGGTAAATATTTTTAAAATTCTAAATAAGAGCAAATATAATAATAAAACTCATAGGGCCTTATTCATAGTCATGAGATAGTTCCGAGATGATCCTGAGATCATCTTGTGACAGTTAGTCCAGGGTTGGTCCTATAGTCCGGACCAAGTGTTACCTTATTCATAAACGCCAAGTAACGTCGGACTAGATATAGTCCGCGTCTATGAATAAGACAAAAATTAGTCCGACGATAATCCCGCACTAGTCCGGGTCAAAAACGACTATGAATAAGCCCCAAAGTGTTTGTGTGTAACGTTTTACTAAGTCATCTAATTTCTTTCCTTAACAAAAAAATTTACCTGGTTTCTATATGTTATTTGACTGACGAAAATTTGTACCTTCAACTTATGAATAAGTATTGAAAATCTACATAAAATACTAAAACAATTTTAAAAATACAGGTAAACAAATCGTATTATATATGCTCTCATTTAGGCTTAAGATACAATTATCAAAGTAGTGGAAATGAGTGATACGCATAAGTTAACATCACAGCAGAACATTAATGTACTCTCTTTTGATTGATAACCGAGCGTGGTGGATCAGTGGTACCGAGCATGGTGGAGCAGTAATTAAACTCTCGCCTCGCATTCAGGAAGACCTTGATTCGATACCCGGCTCTGACCATCCTGATTTCTGTTTTCTAGGCTCTTCCGAAATCACTCCAGGCGAATGGTCGGATGGTTCCTTAACAAAGACCTTCGCAGACTCCTTCCCCCCCGTGTTCCTCTAAAGCCTTGTGCTGTTCGAGGACACATAAAAATGTCCAAATAAATAACATACCCATCTCCCACTTTAAATTTATAGCAGACAATAAAAGTATAAAAAAACAGACATATTTTTCAGTTCCCACACGACATTGATTTTGAATTATCAATTTCATAATCATCAACTACCCCAATCACGTTGTTGTCTTCAGACAGAAGCTACTAAAATTGAAGAAATCTTACGTTTTGTCAGCAGTAGCTATAAAGATTAAAAGATATGTGATAATTATTTCTTAATGAAGTGCACATTACAATGCATGTAGTGAATTAATATAAGCGGAATATCAGAATTGTTTCTTATTTTAAAATAATAGAAATTGTTATTAATCACATTTTTTGAAGTGTGATGCTATGCAAATTGTAATATCAATTACAATCATAAATAATACAGTATTTAAAGCTAAAAACTCTGAAATAGTTCACCTCCTGAACTCCGTAACGTGGCTGCGATCTGGCAACAGCGCGCGCCATAAGCTCTATCTGCAATCTAAGGTTGGGACGCTCTATATATACACCTCCTACCAAATATGTCACACCAGCTTCTATATCATAACACAGAATTGCAAACTATCACAATACAAAAATTGTTTACAGCACAGTTTGTGGATGTTTTTGTCACTGATAGCAAATGACAGGCATTTAACACATTTCCTAGCCATAAAAATAGTTTATAGATATTGTGTTAATACACATGTGTGTTACAAATAAAATACTTTTGACAAGTTACAGTAATCTCAAACCGTAACAGATAGTATAAATAAGTTAAAAAAAGTTACCAGACTGGTTGCGATTTGAACCCCAAACCGAAACAAAAAACCCAAGACGTGGAGCAGGCATGCTACCACTAGACCATCTAGCACATATACCCTTCATGCTGATTATTTAGGTTATCATATAATTGCCCCAAGTATATTGAAAACTATTTTCATTGCATTATTATCGAAGATTCAGTATTTATATGTTTTTGATATTTCTGATATTGACACCAAGTTCCATTTTGCATACAAATATAATTGCTATATCGTTTGTTACCCAAACAAATTAACATAAACAGCTGGAGCCGCTCGAGTGTCGGCCATTTGCACGCACATCAACATCGCTTCCCTTCAGTGACATTAGCTAGTATCGTGTAATAGCAATATGCTTGACTAGCCTGTATAGCGGCTTGTATGGGTCCCTTTATAAATGCCTGGTAGGTGAGCCGCTACTGTCTTAAGTCACTAAGCGGAAAACTTGGGTTTCATAACTGGATTTATTTGCTTGGATATACTCCATTACGAAATAAATGACTGTCAAAAGAAAACTGAAAGTAAAAATAAGACAAGAAAACATAAATAAGCAGAGTATGCTTTAGTCATCAGGATACATACACAACATGAAATTCCAAAACTGGAGTCTGGTCGGATAAAACAAGGAACATACAGAAAATGAAAGAAATAACAAAATTATAAAAAAGAAACCTAAGTTGACATGCGACACAATGATGAGATGAACAAAAACACAAACAGAAATACAGCAAACGACACAATGATGAGACTAAACAAAACACAAAGATGTCGGACACAAACAGAAAAAACAACAAACAACACAAACGATGAGACGAAATAAAACACAGTAGTTTTCCAAATAGTCAGTATTAACGACGTTTTGGGAACTGGAATCTGTTCCTGTCATCAGGTAGACACACAGGGTTCAGGAATACGAGTGTGACTGATGAGGAGACTGATTTTTTTTTTTTTTTTTTTTTTG
>PNEQ01033209.1:0-21245 GCA_003012365.1 Medauroidea extradentata
TGGAACAAGTTCACAGTAAGCCAGGGAGATAGAACAAGTTCACAGTAAGCCAGCGAGCTGGAACAAGTTCACAGTAAGCCAGGGAGCTAGAACAAGTTCACAGTAAGCCAGTGAGTTGGTACAAGTTCACAGTAAGCCAGCGAGTTGGAACAAGTTCACAGTAAGCCAGGGAGATAGAACAAGTTCACAGTAAGCCAGCGAGCTGGAACAAGTCACAGTAAGTCAGGGAACTAGAACAAGTCCACAGCAAGCCAGCCAGCTGGTACAAGTTCACAGTAAGCCAGCGAGCTGATACAAGTTCACAGTAAGTCAGCGAGCTGGAACAAGTTCACAGTAAGCCAGGGAGATAGAACAAGTTCACAGTAAGCCAGCGAGCTGGAACAAGTTTACAGTAAGCCAGGGAGATAGAACAAGTTCACAGTAAGCAAGCAAGCTGGAACAAGACACAGTAAGCCAAGGAGCTAGAACAAGTTCACAGTAAACCAGCGAACTGGAACAAGTCCACAGTAAGCCAGCGAGCTAGAACAAGTTCGCAGTAAGCCAATGAGCTGGAACAAGTTCACAGTTAGCCAGTGAGTAAGAACAAGTTCACAGTAAGCCATCGAGCTGAAACAAGCTCACAGTAAGCCTACGATCTGGCACAAGTTCGTAATATGCCAACAGAGTTAGCTAATAATAAGTAGACAGGAAAATTGGAAAACCAGTGCCTAACTAAATACGTAGTTTCTTTTGGGCATACGTTAAAGAAAACCCCTGGATAGTTAAATCCGATGAAGTGTTTTTATATAATGTAGTTTTTTTCAAAGTTGTGGTGCACAATGTCCGTAGAGAACGTTGTTACGATCATCCGGAAAGGACACATTGAAAACGGCGTAGGGGCATGACACTAAACGACGCGACGTCTGCATACTTTATTTCACAATCAGGTAGTTGAAAATGTTCTTGTTTATTTCGCAATTGTTAAGTAAACGATGGTGTGCACAGCGATCATTGTTTCGCAACGTACATTTGACCTTACAGTATTATGTTATCACGTGTTACTTGTTACTTTAGAAACGGAATTGTACGCAGATTTAAGGGAAACCGGTTGGCAATTAATGGTGTAATATTCTTTGCCCTACAATGTCAAAAATCTTCTCGTCTTAAAAATATCAGAGTAAAGATACTATACAATTAAATTCATTTCCTTTTATGAGCAATGTTTAAACAAATCATTTGAGGCTGTTGTAAGATCTTGTAAACCGTAGCCGTCCAAAATAATTTTCTCGTTATTTCAGCAAAACTGTTACCGGAACGATAATTTTGTCTAAGAAAATAATTATACATGACATAACTTATGACGACACCTAGGGCCGTTATTCAAAGAAATGTACAAATTAACAGCGTAATAAATTACTTTACGTTCATAAATAATTTATTACTGTAATTTGGCCAAATAATATCATATCAATAACGATTTTCTTCGCTTACATTTCAAAATATTTTGATTTTACTTAAAACCGTTTACCGTCAATTTACGTCGTACGAGAATACCATTTAAGACCCTGTATTAGTCACCAAAATGAAATTTTCATAATTTCTTCTTGATTCAAAATTTCAGCAATTAATTGACGGAGATATTGGAATAAAGAAGTTCAATGTGTGCTTATATCTGAATTAGTTAACCATAATTGTGCAACGCCTAAGATATTTATAACTTTACGTAACAATTATACATCGCTTTTAATAGAAACATTAATGATATGTACATACGAACAATGTACAGGCATATTTTAAGTGATTCCCTTGACTATTCAGTTATACATCCATTATTTTATGCTGTATAGCGGAACTGCGCTGTTCCACATTAATGGAATACTGCAATATTTGCATGTAGTCGTTATGACGAATCACTAGAGAAAATTACGTCTCAGTGCAGTTCTCCAGTAAAAAAGAACCTATAATTCTTGAACACGAAGCAAGCTGCTAACGTACGTGCAAACACGTTACAAAATTACATAACGAAAATGTTCCGGGTAACGGACATTGTTTAGAGATGCATTCAGTAGTTCCTCACAGTGCTAAGGAAAAAATTGTCATGAAAAGTGGTACACTCTTAATTAGTACAAAGATTTTTATTAATACTTCTGTATCCTCTGTATTTTAAAAATTTGTTCCAGTATTAGTATAACCTACTTTAAAATACTTACAAAGCGGAGGTCTGTTTTAAAATTTTTAATGTCTGACGTCCGCGGTTTGCAGTTTTTGGCTGTCATAATCTCTTTCAAGTTTACTACTTTCTATATAAGCAACTAAAAATACGCACTTTTTCTTACTCTCTTTAAGGGTTATCTAAGACCTTGGAAATATTGAGATTATGCTTGAAGTCCGCAATTTTGAAGAATGGCCAATAAACGTTTCTAAAATTTATAACAACGTCATCCTTTCGGGACTGAACGGTCATAATTTACTATTTTTTTTACTGTTGAATGGCACGGAATACCATTTCCAGCAGCTTAATACAAGCTATTATTTTCCACATGACTTGTAAAACTCCGACTTAATTGTATAATGGTTGCAAAAGGAGGACTTTTTGCTTTTGCGCCACGTTGTGATGACATGATTGTATGTTCAATGTTCGCACATCAGACAAACGTGAGCACGAAAGTCACAATACAGAGGATAAAAAAATAAATCACGCTAATATACGATGTCCGCATCATTAACAGAGTAAACATTTCAATTTTTTGCGCTGGTGAGTGGACAGTTGGCAGCAGCGGTTGCTAGAAGCCGCAGTGGCGTGATTGTCTCTGCTTAAGCCTGGTTTAAAATCAAAACTCATAAGCACCTCATTAGCCTCATATTTCACTAATGAAATTTTTGTGACTAATCTAAATTATGTGACTATATGGAGCATTCCAAGACCATTCGAAAAACCGCACAGTAGAATAGTATTGAGTTAAAATGGCGATTCGAGATAACAAGGAGCCAGTAAAATTTAAAAATCAAAACATTGTTTACGATACGAAACCCTATAGTTCGTTACATATGTCTTGGATGTTAAATGAACATGACAGATATTCAAGATTGTCGATGCACGTATTGTGTTGGCACCTTTCCTTGTTGCCCACCTAAGAAATTAAATGCAACATTTCCTTTACGTATTATGTCATACATATCCCATGCACACGACATTAGTGGATGTGAATCAGAAAGCTTGAAAACATCTGAGTTCAATTCTTGTGCGTACGAACTATGTTCTATGTAAACAAGGGGTTGCTAGATGACGAAGTAACCATGTCTGAAAATTTCCGCTGTCAAGTTGTCAATAGTCACAATTTTATTTCTTACTTGCCTTTGTGGGCAGTCCCCACAACCAAAATAAACCCAAAACGTCCAATAAAAATTTAAAACGAATCATACCTGAGGGGAAAAAAAGAGATCATACACATTTCTCTGAAACAAAGACAACTTATTTAATCAAGGATTCCAATATTGACAACAGCGGGCATACAAAATTCCGCCGTGAACTGAATTTAAAGTTACGAAGGGTTGTAAATAGGCAATTTTACAGGGAGGTAGGTAGCCTGAACATGGAAGGACACTTTTGAGAAGGGTTTTTACTTTTGGCTTCAATTACTCAAAAATAACTTTGCAATCGATACGTATTTATGTCAGTTCACTGAAACTACTAACCACTTAAAGGAATACATACACAAAACGGTAAAAATTAAAACAGTTGAAAGTATGATTAGCCCCACTGCATACTGCAAGTTTCCCAATCGGCGACAAAAACATATTCGGTTACTAAGTTAATTCTGATGTTGCGATACAGAAGTCTCAAAATCGTTCAAGTGTACGAAAAATCCATAACTTTATATAAGTTTCGTACATGTTACTTATATCTGCATTGTCCTGTAAAGTCAAAATTTGCACGTAACAGCAGCATATTATGTTTGGAAAGAAATTAATTTAATTAAAGGATTTTAACTTGACGTGCAGCCATTAATTTTAGAACTACACAAAAAACTATTTTAAGGTTTGTTTACTTTATTAGACTGTCCGTGTCGTCTTATTTCAGTGTAAGTTATTCAATTTCATTAATTCGTTGATCTTAGAGTAATGTATGCTGCTATAACATGCACATTTTGACTGTGACGAGCCGGTATGTGTATAGTATTCAAGATGAATAATTTCCATAGAAAGATAATGTAGTCACTAGTAAAACGAACACTGTCCCATACAAAAATAAAGTTAAGAACTTTTCACACTTGAACTTCCTTGAGGGTGCCGCCTATCCGCCCGTTAGAGGCTCAGAGCTGTTAGCTATATGGGCGACCTTGAAGCAAGCATCAAATGCCAAGCACTCAACAAACGTGCAAGATTCCCGCCGATTCATTTTTACTCCGAGACTTTAATCGGGGTCTAAATAAATTGGTGGAAAGTTTGTAGCACAGTTCAATTCACGTTTATATCTTATTTTCACGTACAACCTGCTCGTAGGCCCTACATTTTGATGTACGGTTGTGTGAAAAGGCGGTTGGAAAGTTAGAAAACAGTGTTCAAATGAGCAATGGTGTCTTAACAATGACAATCTGTCATCATCCGAAGTGTGTTTCTTTTCGTAAATTAGCAGAATAGGCTTTTGTGGAATAGTTTCGTTAGAAAGACATATTTACACTGCGATGCATTTGAAGCGCTTGGCAGGCGGCGCCCTTAAGTGGGAGTGTTAGACAATTTTGTTGTATTTTCAGTTTTTGAGCTAAAACGTATTCAAACTGTGTTATCAAAACTTTCGTGTCAACAAAACATAGGGTGTATTCTTGGTAAACTGCTATACATAAATAATAATGGAAAATTTCATTAGTTTGTCATGCAGAATCATTGCAAAAGAATTCTTGAAAGTTAACCTATAACTCTTTTGCAATAATTCTGCATGACAAATTAATGAATGATTCCATTATTATTATTATGTCAAACAGAATATATCCTATGCTATATTGAAGATAAATTTTGATAATACAATTTGAATAAACATTGTGACTCAAAAACTGAAAATACAATAAATTTGTTATGTTAAACACTTCCCTTTAAGTAGCATAACTGACGATAAGTTGCCTTGGCCGCTTTCCGTTACTCACTGATTTCACTATGGCCAGTGTTGTCAGTAATATCTGCTATTGTTCCGATACTGCTGACGAGCACTGGCAGTCACTGAAGGTTAGTTGATGATGATACCCTGTGCGAGGCTACATTCGATCACTAAGATTACATATTTTACTGGAGCTTCAGAGCGTCAGTGTTGTCAGGAAAACAATCTTTCAGGCGGAAATTACAAAAGTTGATGTATCATACAGTTGGCTTAACGATCTGGATTCCTAATAACCACCTCACAACTTTATTTGTAGAAGTGTCCTGAAAACCTAGAAACAGACCATCGGTCAAGTTAAACCCTGCTACGTATTTAAAAATAATCGCTGAATATATTATGTGAATCTCGACACACATAAATACACGCTGCATTAGGATTCGTTCTGAATAAAAAAAAATCAACGAAACAATCTTCTACTCTGCCCGAAGACGTGTTAGACGCATCAATATGTTAAAAATATACTAACTTTATTTTTTAATTAAGTAAACGCTGTGTTTAAAAATATTTTGGTTAAACTTCAGTAAGTTTTTAATATTTGTATATTGAAAATATAATAGATCTAGGCCTAATGTTGGAAAAATAATTACTAGCACGAGTATACCAGTGGCGCCACAAGTTTTAATTCACATTTATGGATAATAAAGGAACTAAAATCAGTCATAAGGGGGTCAATATTGTACAGCAGTGTCCAGACCTGAACTTCTTGGGCCGTGGTTCCGATACTACAGATTTACTGGTAGAGAAAATTAATTGTTTACTTATGTTTGTTCCCTTATTGCTGACGGTCACTGGTGAACACTCAGTTGTATCAGTGCAGTCAGCAGAAAACGGAAGGCGACCCTTATCTGGCAACACAGAACCAAGTTATTTGGATTATTGTGAACCAGAAATTAGAGAAACATACAGATGGAGTATAACGTACGTCGAAGGACGAGGGGTTTGAAGGCTTGAGACGGAAGGGGCAGGAGCCCATCCGCCATATTGGTATCTGAAATATGTTGTTTGTTGTTATAGCAACGTATATAATGCGGCTGTGGTTTGGCCAACCATAACCTCACTTCTCAATACACATACAGGAACAGCTGATTGCACTCCGCCATATTGCAACCTGAATAAACGAAGTCAGCTTGGCCTCAGTATAGGCTGCTAATGCGCCATCTGTACTTTTCTCTAATCTCTGTTGTGAACCGATCTTAAGTGAGTGCGTGCGCCAGTGGTACCAACGTGATCTGCGGCTTGCCAACTGGTCCAGTCCAGGGCCGCACCTGCCGTCTGTGAAGGCCACGACTAACTTCCTCCCTCCCACCTTCCCCTTCCTGCGTGCCCGGGAAAACGTACAATCTTCTTTGCTTTTTACTAGCAGCTTCATCTCCGGCCTGTGTTCACACGGCTCGCTTGCAGACCGCCCGTTACGTGGCGTTGTGCTAGCAACGGCTTTAAGGGGCCCGCCTCCCTGTCTGTTGAACGTCGCTGCAGTGTGTTAGAAATATCAGTTTATTTGTACAACTGTTATGCATTTTCTTGGCGTACCTGTCTACGAAAAGGAACCACATTTCAAAGAAGGATAATAAAGTAATTTGAAGACGTAACGTGCATTGGAAATGCAATTGTCGAGCCATTCAAACATGGCTAAAACGGCCTTTCGCACAGCTATGTCATAAAATCTACCACTCAGATTGGTACATAATAACTTAAGGACCCTACAGTGAGCCTTGGTACATACTTTCCAACAATTAAATTATGAGATGACCACACTGCAGCTATACAAGGGAAACACTGCGCGCCAATTTAGCGCCATTGTGCACAGGACGCGGTCTGGTGGCTCTTACAGCTACCTCGCGCCTGAGCCTTCAACGCGCAAAACAGCTCCAGGTAGGCGGGCCCCTTAAGGTGTTCACGTGGCCAAAATTCATAATTATATATTTGTACAGCATAGTGTTCGTTTTATTGACTTTACTTGTGAATACATTTTTCACTTGTAAACATTTCTTAGCTCTCATAGTTTTCCCACAGCGAAACGACAAAGTCAGAATGTTCAAGTTACGGGAACATAGGAAATAATTTACACTGAAAGTAGATATTATGAAAAATTGCCATAAATAAGGGATATTGTTATTATTTTCAGATATTTTTAAAAAGTACAAAGTAAATTCTTTGTGTATTTTAAAATCTTTTAGCATATGGCTTATAATATGTAATTTTTGTGTACATTATTTAATTCGATTAAGTCACTAGGTTTTCGTAATTCCTATGTTCCTGTAACTTGCAAAATTTGACTTTGTCAAGTCATTATGGGAAAACTATGAGGGTAAAGAAAAAATTTACGGGTGTAAAATGTAGTCACAAGTAACGTCTATTAAATGAACACTATGCAATGCAAATACAAAATTTTGCATTTTTGCCACGTTAACGACCTTAAGGGCTCCGCCTACCATGATCTTAAAATGTGTTGCCGTGTGTTCCTAAATACGTTTTTTACAAAACTATTCCACGTGTACCTATTGTGTCAACGTCACTTCAAACGATGACGGAAACGTAGTTTCAAAACATCACCTCGATTCGGAGCCCCTTAAAATGGCTAAAAACACCTTTTTCAACATGTTATATCTGAAAACTACTCACGGGATTCGTATGAAACTAACCTAGAAGCGTGCAATGGTACTTCGTTTTAAACATTTCTTCAATAAAAAGACGGGGTGAAAAGTGAAAGTGCTAGTAAGCCGAGTGATTTACGATACCACTGCACGCCGTTTCAATGTCTTGCACTAGAGGTGATACCGCACCAGATGAGCCGATCAACATTGCCCTTGGCGCCGTGCCTCACTCACACAAACACACGGCCAGTAGGCGGCAGGAATATATAGCGAGACATAGTTTCTTTGGACAAATTGTAATGTAATTATGTTGGAAAAAGTTTTTTGTGGTATTTCATTGGGTATGAAAATGTGGTGCACTACCCCTGAAGAAGAAGCGTTTCGATTATGGGTGAAGAATAATTTACATAAGTCGTAGGCGCATTACTCTAAATAAACACTACTGCTCCTACTGCTATGCAAACCGTCTTACATATTTGGTCGCATCGCATAGTTCTCCGCGCTTTTTACGCCACGGTTTTAAGCTTTTTTTTTTCACATAAATTCAAAAAAACTTAAAACTATTTTAACGTAATGCTATGAAAAAATACAAGACTAAGAGTAGTCATACGATGCACTATTCTAAGCAGGCGTTCTACAGATAACTAACCGTTCGTTAACAAAAAATTATTTTGCTTGATTCTGGCTCACTATCATTACGAAATTGGTGATAATTTGGGTCCAAAAATCTAAGAAGCTAACCGGATTATCACTGCCAAAAAATAACGTACAAGTTATAGTATATTTTTGACAAAATTATGTAGGTATTCTTATACGAAAATTATGTTGCTTTAAAAATAATAATAATTTCAAAATCACTGTAAAACTGCCAGGCGTGGCCTTAAAATTATATAAATTACTTTTTTATTTATAAGTATAGAGTAATTTGTATTACAGTTGCCTCAAAGAAAATATGTCTCGAATTTTGGCACTGAATTTCCGAACAAAGGTTAATTTTTAATGCTGTTAGACTGTATAAATTTGTTTTTGTAATTATACAAAAAATTGGCAGGAAATTGAGTAAGTAAAAGTTGTGTATTACTTCTACAATTGTTGTACAGTTAAAAAAAAATTCAGAAAAATAATTGTACAGCAGTAATTATACACGTTTGCAGCCAATATTTGGAAATTTATAAACTCTTTTTTATGTTCACGGTAGATATTTTGTCAATTTTACAAAAGTTGCTTGTATGTACATTTGTAGTCAGGGGCGTCATTTAGGAGTAAAGGGGGGCATTTGCCCCCCTCCTAGATTTATAATTTTAAGTATAGAAATTATATTTGTTGTATTTTGTTGTTTAAATAATGCTAATTTAAACACATACAGCAGAAGTTTTATTATTAAAGTTTCTAATTTATACATACTTAATTTAAAAAAAGATGCAACAAGGTTACTGTCACCGAAAAATAAATCTTGCCCCCCCCCTCCCCCTCCCACAAGAAAAACATTGAAATGACGCCTCTGCTTGTAGTACGAATAAGTTAACGTATGTTGGTAGTTTTTACTAACACAGATATTAAAAGGACGTAGAGTATATTCTTTTCAAAATTAGTTCACGGCTGCCAACTACGCCTCTCTCCTGCCTGCTGGGGGAAACAGGACGCAAGGCCTTGATCTACAGACCTGTTCAACTAGTGGCAGGCTTGTACGGCATGCAAATGTGATGTGCAACTCTACACCCCTGTCGGAACATCAGCACGTCGAATATGAAATTTAAATTTACTCTGCGCCGCGTGCAGGAGTGGCCAGTTAGCGGTGATACGCTATTTTATGGTTTCCTCGGTGTAGCTGCTCCGTGAGTGACTACAGGCCGTTTGGGCAGACGTACGCACTAAAACTCAACCTTTAATAAAATCACTTGCCGTTACTGCACATAATTGAATACTAACAACAGTTACAGCCCATCTTTTATGACTGGATTCAGTTTCTTGGACGTACTCCATTGCAAATTGAATGACTGTCAAAGAAAACTAAACAAATAAAAGAAAACCGCTGACTAAAGCATACTCTGCTTATATTATGGTTTTCTTTTATTTGTTTAGTTTTCTTTGACAGTCATTCAATTTGCAATGGAGTACGTCCAAGAAACTGAATCCAGTCATGCACTCCCATTGCACAGTTCTTTCAAAGATCCCATATTTTATGGTTGGCAGCAAATTCCATGTATTTCCATACTTTAACACAGTAATATTGTTACTAACTCAAATTTAATCAACTTTTCTCAATTCATTGTATTAAGGTTAATTCTACCACAGGTTAGAAAGATCAGTGTTAAAGTTTGGCAGAGGGAAAATTTCTGTAGCTTGAGCGCTGGTATCGATAATGGGTGTAAACTAACAATCACGGAGCTTTCCTGAATTTTAAGTTACATAAGTTGATAATTTCAAATGCGAAATTGGTTTATTTACCTCTTAAAATTAAGGTAAATTACTTCTGTCATTACCAAGCCTATTTAAATTTTATTTTACTGCGGTTTCGTATTTTTCCGGTCCCTTAACGATAGCAGCGAAACTTCCGGCAGGAATGTTCCCTGTACCAAACACTCCCATAAGAAAACACAATTTCTTTCCAACCTGTAGTAGGATTAACCGTAATTGTACTTTAAAACTTATATTTAGTATCTTATTATGTACTTGTTAACTGCATAATTTTGCTTATTAGTACCAACACAAATGACGCAACCGGGTCGTTGGAAAGACTGCTATTCATTATTATAGTCCAGTTGTGGAGTGAGGAGGGAGAAGGGGGTTCCGTGTAGATTTTTGGTCTAAATATTATTTTCCTTATAGATAATAATTTAAGGGAAGAAACTATTTATAATAACGGGAAGCAAGCTTTCATTTTTCAAAATTTTTGAAAAATGATTTTCACTCGAAAACGATGCGTAGTGGGCCTACACATTTTTTGTCTACAGTAAAAATTTAGTTTGTTCTATGGGAAACCAAAAAGATGTCTCTTTAAAGTAACTAAGAAGTACCATTATCGAGATGTAAGTGTTAATATGTCGTAATGTGTGACGGATTCAGGGCTTATACCAATGCTGTCAGACAGTCATTTTCATGACAATTGATCCGGGAAATACAATGAATATGCCTCAGTAATTGATTTTCTGGAACAAAATATGTACGCGGGAATTCCCCCCCCCCCCTTTCCCAAATCCACTCAGCAAGTGTAGTATATAGCAATTATTCAACACCCGTGTTTTAAATGAGTAGATATTGTAGATAAAATTTTGGGAGCAGTGTAATATAGCTGTAAACACTGTACAAGCCTATGTATTAAAATCATTTACAATGTTGATGTTAACAAGCAGAGGAAAGATGCAAACTGTCTAAAAATAGAAATTAAGCAGGGACTGCATTACATAAAATATTCTATTATTTTCGTACATACATACATACTTTTCAGACTAAAAATACTTTACGACAAAAATATAAAAGCATGTTTAACGCTTTTACTGAAGATTTGAGTAGCAGTCTTTTTCAAAATGTTTTGTTTAAATTTTCGATTTTAAATTCTTTTTCTTCGCAGGCAGATGTCAATTTTTCACAGGTCAAAGCAATTAAATCACTGCATTATTTTCGATTCTAAATAAGTGTGCAAAATTTCAAATAATTCGGACGTCAGCAAAATTTAATTGCAACAGTCCATTGCATTAATGCATACATACACGTGAAGCTAGTATAAGAATGTTAGAAAATACTTCCAGGGCTAAAAAAAAAAACAGAGTGTTTTAAAAGAACCAAATTTAATAAATAAGTAATAATTTATCTCAAAATGTTCCGTTTAAAGAATTTTTATTTTAAAAAATTCTGTAGTAGCCCAGATGACATTTTTCTTTCACAATGGGCGAGCATAACAGGTCATAGTAGTGTAATTTTTCTATTTTCATAAGTGCGCAAAATTTCGAAAAATTCGGACGTCGGAAATTGGGTAAAAAATAAATAGAAAGAATTCAATACAGTCATGCACACTTACAGGTGAAGCCGATCGAAACGTTTTAAAATGGTACAAGAATTTTTTTTTTTTTTTGTAATATTATGAAGACTATAATTTCTGAAACTTTCAATTACTGTGTAATTTACTTGTCTTAAGTCACATTTTCTGTACATTTTAATCCTATTTCGTATTATTCAAATTTAATTTAGTTTTAATTTCTCGTGTATTGGTTTGCGTGTTTTTGTGCTGTATTTGATTTTATATGTGTGCATTATTCGTATGTTTTGTGTTTCTTTTTATGTACGCACCAGTGCCAACTGTCCACAATTAATCTGTTGGTTGGAACTTAAATAAATGCATGAATAAAACCTGAAATACAAAAAAAAAAAAAAACCTTTTAAGATCCACCTAACATTTAAGGCCGCCCCGAATAGTAAAAAGTTAATCATAAATTTTATTTTGTAGCAACTATATCAGTTACAATTTTTTAGCTTGGCGCATTTACCTATAATTTCACACTTAATGCAATAAATACCTTAAAAGTGCATTTAACATTCATATACACACATTTAAAAATGAACTAATTTTGAATTCCATCTACCAGACAATTTTGAATAAAAAAATGAACGTCTGTCAATGATGGAGCTGTTGTGTTGATCGCTAAACATGCAAATTTCACGTGCACGTTATTTGAAAGTTACCGTTGACGTGCCATTTAATGGCAACGCGCTGGACTGGTAGAGTTATTCGAATGTCAGGGGGAAAATGCTGTCGGCCACGTGATGCGAAAATTTTGCATAATCCGACCATCGCTTTCATTCATCCCCAGGAGCAGAGATAACATTTAACAGCATAATTCTGGCCCAGGGCAATTCTTTCACAAAACTCAACACTTCTCGTTCCAATTGGAACGGCACTGTGACATCACATTGTACTATTTTCACGAAAGAAGAATTATGTATCCGATTCGCAGGTTAAGTTTATTTACGGCTTGTGTTACGCGTTCTTTCAACCAAGATACACGACTTACTCTTCCACATCCCACATTCTAAAAAAAAAAAAAAAAAAAAAAAAAGAAATGAATAATTTTTTGCCCAATAAAATTGTTCATTAGTAATAAATTATGTATCTTATATTTCTCACACTTGTTTAAAACTTACAGTATATGTGTGTGTTGTGTGTATGTATATACGTATATATGTATACATATCTGACGGGAGTAGATACATACGAATCCTGTGAGTGGTTCTTCAGATACAATAGGTAGAGACAGTGATTTTTGGAGAAAAGAATTGTGCAACAACTTGTTTCAAAGGCTTACGTTCACACCTGCAACTCTGGTTCGTGGTTATTGGCAGAATATAATAGGGCAGATGCGTGGCTCATTTGACTGCACCAACCAGAACAATGTTACCACATCACCACACGTCCGTGATTTGCAGGTAGGACCACGAGACGATGAAAGTTAAAAACTTCCAATCACAGACCATGAAGCAGAGAAACAGGTGTTCACATAAGGCATTGAAACAAATTGTTGCAGAATTCTTTTCACCAAAAATCACTGGCTCTAACAATAGGTTGAAAAATATTATTTTAGCCGTCGTGAGAGGCTCCAAAATGATTTTCCCAATCGTCGTGATGCTTTGAAACTACCTTTCCGCCGTCATTTGAAGTGTCGTTTATTTTCGTACATTTGCACAATGTACATATGTGGAATGGTTTCGTAAAAACGTATTTACGAGCACACTGCAACGCAATTTAAGTGCTTGGTTGGCAGTGACCGTACCACACCAGCGAACAAAAAAAAATGCTGAATATATTAACTGAACTTTGCAGGTTTTTATGCAGTATTTTACTACGAAAATTATGTATACATTACAACTTTCGCTACTAGTTTATTACAATCCGAAAATAAATGAAATGTTCGTCTTTTGTTTTTATTTCGTTTTATTTACTGTTTCTAATTGCCTGGATATCGTAGTATTATCGAGGTTCCGATAACCGGTTTATGCTGTTTGTATGTGCATATTTTAAGGACACAGTAAACAGCAATTTTCATATTTTTTTAATTTGTATATTTGTACTGGATATTTTTTTTATTACTATAGATAAATTGTAACTAGCTGCCATTAATTTTTTTACATACCATAGGTTTTACATTATAGCTTGTCAAAGTCAAAATTTGCAAGTCGCGGTTTTAATAACGACACTAAAACCAACTAAAATACTAAACTAAACTAATTCACAACATTGCTGTAGTCTACAAGGTCCCCTATATTTTTTAAAAATTTAAACATATTTTATTTTGTAGTTTCACATAGGACACCTTGTAGCATACAACATCGTTATTTTGTTTGAATAATTTCAGTTTGGTAAGTAAGTTGGTTTAAGTGTCATTCTTAAAACCGTAACATACAAACATTTTTACTTTGACAATCCATTATGCACAATTATGTTAAATAAGAATAATTTACAAGAGCACAATTATGTCACAATTTATGCATAATATGAAAGAGAAAAAGGAAATGTATTTGGTGCAAATGCAAAAATATAAAAAATATTATAAAAATTGGTGTCTACCGTGCCCTTAACACTTTCAGGGTTAAAATAGTACAAGGCTATAAAAAACATTCGAACATTCAAACGTTTTAAACACACGCTGTCCTAACGTAACCAGTTCTGGCGCGAGCGTATTTCTCAGCTCTCAGCAGGGTGTCGGATGCATGTAAGTAGTGTCTCGTTAGCGATCGAGCTCGGTTAGTCACACAGCTACTGGCCAGGGAGCCAGTTTAATTTTATGTTGCGGTAATAACCTGCTATTTATATCAATGCCTTATAGAGTGAGTGAGAAATTTTGGCCAGTACTCAACATCGAGGTCTTTAGCGCTGATGAAGGGTGGCATGAGGTGGGTATAGAGCAGTGCCGGAATGAAAGGGCGGGGGAAACGGGAGATCTCCGAGAAAACCCGCCGACCAGCGGAATGTTTTATAGATTTAAATCCTTAGGTCTACGTGAGTTTAGAGGTTTTGGGTAGTGCTTAACATCGCTGGTGAGTGGTGATATGAAGTGAGTATGGAGCAGCGCCAGAATGAAGGGGGAAAAGCGGGAGATCCCCGAGAAAACCCGCCGACCGTCGTCCGGCACGATTCCCACATGCGAAAATCTGGAGAACGACCCCGCCGGGAGTCGAAATTGGTGAGAGGCAGCCAATCTTAGGCCTAAGGGTCTTACATGATGTTTAACTCTCTATTTATGATTCTTAAATCTGACATTATTTTTCTTTGAATCCGATATATGCGTACGAAAATAAGACGGCCTTGCATTAGGCAATTTAGTACTTTAGCCACAAAAAATCTGGTCTAGTTAGGCTGTATCGCTAATTAGTTTTATGTATCTAGCAAGGATTGATTGGTTGGTTGACAATCTAGTTTATTGTGTACAAGAGAATATGTCCAGTTATTTTGTAATTTGTAAATTTTAATTAAAGGTATAACTACATGTGTGTTTGCTAGCTCAATGTTCATGGATTACACGCCTGTGGTTGATTGAATGATTATTAAAGGTTGGTTCACAAGCATAAAATATAAGCACAGAACATATAATATAACAGTAGAAACTGTGCACGACCAGACAACTTGTGCAAAATTAGTTTACAATAGGATTCTTAAGGGCCGTATCTATAAACGGCTTTCGGTTGTTATCCAATCACCGAAAGACTGTTCCGGCCGAAACACACACTATAAACCTCTTTCGTTGGTTGGTTGACTGCCTGGAAGTGAAAAGCCATCCACTTTCAGGTGAATGTTGTCAGACGGTGATTCGGAAGCCTGTTCAGCTGTTTTCATTGTATTTATATGACAATGGCGGCGGTCTTTTCTGGAATAACCTGTTGAACGAACGATACTTGTCACATAAGTAAATACTACATTTTAAAAAATATTGTTGATTGAACGAGTTAATGAATTATGTATATGAAAATTTTCTACAAACAGAGGCTACAGTTAAGTATACCAGATCCGTTTAAAAAGTGTATTCCACTTAGGGTTTGCTAAAAGGTAGGACTCTTCACATACCAAAATTGTTGCAGCAATTGTATATGTTTGCAATTATTGTACCTTTGTTATGAAAATAAGATACAATTTTGCGTAGAAACAATAACAGCAATGTGCAAAAATTACGGTAAAAACGTTTTAACGAAAACGCTTTCTGTAAGTTATGTACACATTTTATTTGACTTGTTTATGATCTTAATGTATTCGTTAGTTTCTTGCGATAATTATGTCGGCTGTAAAAAGTAACTACTAAATTTTAAAGTGTTCTCGTACTTTCATCAAGTGACTCGTGTGACAGGTTATTCCATATTTGTTTATGTATTTCTTTATTGAATAATACAAATATTGGTTTTAAGCATTTGTAAAATCTGTATTGTTCTCCATGCAAACACAATATTATGCTCACTGAAAAAATACCTCATAAAAACTACTTCACAAAAAATAGGTTTTTTGACATATACCGTTGCGGGAAAATGTTGCGGTATTGTAGAAAAATCCATAAACAAACAAAAAATAAACAAAGGAAGAAAGCCAGTATGCTATGGTCAACAGACACAAGGCATACATATTTAGTCATATCCCAGAAGACGACACAAAGGACAAGAACGGATATAAACAACACAAAATTAATTCCGACTATATTCCACTTAGGAATTACATGTATGTTGTTTATATACGTTCTTGTCCTTTGTGGCTTCTTCTGGAATATGACTACATGCCTTTCAGGAATTATCTGTATGCCTTATGTCTGTTGACTATAGCTTACTGACTTTCTTCCTTTGATTATTTTTTGTTTGTGTGTGGATTTTTCTGCAATACGGCAACATTCGCCCGCAAAGGCGTATGTCCAGAAAAACTTTGATATTCAAAACGCAAACCCATTGCAAGAGTCATTCAGGATCACAATAGCGAATATTGTGTTGCAGTTTCTTCTGAATCGTTTATTACATTATTTTCAAATTTTACTAGGTTAACATTTACAATATGTCACTTATTTGCTGAATATAATTTTTATTTAATTAGGATTTGAAAACTTTTAATTGAACGAAGAGCGAAAGGCTTCAATTAGCTTTGTGGCTAGGAGATTTCTCTTTACCCCTCCATACCTCGGCAGACTCCCTTCTGGTGTCTGTCATAAAACTATTCCTGTCTCCACATTCCGACACCTAAATCTTTAATTTCTTGCCTTAAAAATGCCATCTATGACACTCGTAATTATAAAATCACATCTAGCAATTAAATGACTGGATTTGTTTGTATGGACATACTCCATTGCGCAATGGAGTATGTCCATACAAACAAATCCAGTCATGCACTCCCATTGCACAGCTCTTTCAAAGATCATAGCAATTAAATGTTTCAATTCTGAAAGAAAAGAAACTCGAATCATATCAATATGACAATTTGAAGTATGCTATGCATGATGCTGATAACTTTTTTATTTTTAATGCATGTTTCCCCTTGGTATTTTTTACAGTTTACTAATTTATCGACCTAAATTGCCTGCTTATCTTATTGACAAATGTTTGATTGCTATGTTACATAGCCTACAAAAATCGAACTACAAAGCATGTCAGAATTTTGGTATTCTAAATGGAATCACGTGATGCTTGAGGGACGGTCTGAATTCCATGGGTTACACAACTCACGAAGAGTGTATAGTAGTGAGCGATGATAATATCGTTCATGACTGAGCTTTCACCGAAATAAAAGAAATGCCCCAGTCGTTCGCGTCTGCCTTCAAACGATAACCGGCGTGCGAGAGATACAAAGTTGATGAACCATAAATTATTTTATTTTTTGCTTTTCCCGTATTTTTTCTCCCGCCCTTGTCATGAAGCATCCCTAGTTTATTACGGTGCAAAAAGAAAATGCCCCAGCGCAGCCACTTCATTTAGTTCCTCCCTTTGTGATAATATCTAGTTTAAATTTGGGGGTGTTGGAAGATCATTACCAGGAAAATTAGATGTTATGGGAGAGCCAACAAGATAGGCACTTGCGCTTGCATGGCAATCATCAGGTGGGGCTCATAATGACGCATCATGTATGATATGCCGCGCGGAAGGTTAACGAGTACAATAAATTCATACATGTGCACACACTGTTTCACGTAGACGTCATGAAATCTGTACCTGTCGGCCGCTCCTGCTACTAGAACCTTAGCCAACTGTATTTAACTCATAATCGGATATTATTAAAACCATTGTGTTGGGTGAATTATTTCCCTACAGTAGTTCATAAGAATATAAAGACTATAAGGCTAGGAATTTGATCTTAACGTGCACTAAGGGGCGTTGCCAGGGGGGATAAGCACTATAACCCACCCCCTTGTCCCTCGTGACTAGTTTTGGAAAAAATATTTAAAAATTAAAAATATTTTTATCTATAGAATATTAAATGTTTCGTTGCGAAAACTGATAGACAAGCGCTATTTTGCACGTTGAAATCCAAATTTTCCCCCGCTTTAAAGGGGTGGCATAGGTTAATAATATAATTCTGGGGTTAACCCCCCTTCCCCTTACACGAATCGCCTTGCTAAACCTCACATGGGATTTTGGAACTACTAACAGCAAAATTAAAATGTTCTCTTCTTGGAGATTTTGAAAGTATTGTATTGGAAATTCTAACATTGGCGCAGCAAGTAAAAGAAATGCATTTATTTGGCACGTTACATAATTTAATTATTTTCGATAATATTTTTCGCTAAAATAAATATTTTTAGAATTATTTAATGGTTGTAACAATGCAAATTTTTCGACTTTCGATTCTTTGATTAAAGAGCTAAAACACTGCATGTTGGGGATGATGTTGGTATGCGTATTTTGCACAGATCTGTTTGTCGTTTAGAATCTCAGGTTTAAACTTGTTAATGCAGCCAGAATGTTTTGTGTGCTTGATTTATACATCAGGCCATTATACAATGGGTAGTGAGATATAGACTAGTACTGGCAAAGCGTGGTCGTGAATTTAGTTCCCTAGGGCATCGCCAGTACATTCGATGTGCGAGTCATGCCCAGACCCAAAAGTCCTTCACAGAAAAGTTTGGTATTTATGCACCAAACAAGTCCGCCATCAAGCGGCTGTATGACAAGTCCCAACTGACAGAGAATGTGGCAGATGCAACGAAAAGTGGCCGACCGAAAGCCCTAACGCAGACAAGTTGATTGATGTGCAAGCTGCATACGCTGTGAGTCCCAAGAAGTCAGTACGACGCCTATCAAACCATTCTGGACTCTCTGTTGGTAGTGCCCACACAACATTGCGCAAGTGTCTACAGATGCATCCGTACAGGGTCTGTGTTGTTCAACAGTTGTTTCCTGCAGATAATGATAAACGTGTAGCGTTCTGTCAGTAGTTCATGTCATCTGTAACGCCGAATGTGGAACAACTCTATGATTGGTTTTGGTCAGACGATGCTTGGTTCCACCTTGATGGATACGTGAATGCACAAAATTCACGCATTTGGGCTGCTGAAAATCCTAATCAGCTGTACGAGTCTCCTCTGCATGCACAAAATGTGGGTGTGTGGTGTGCAATGTCACGTACCCGAGTCTTCATGACTTTCTTTCACGACACAGTGAACAACATACTCTCAGTGCAACGATTTGTGAACACTATGCCTGCAGATCGGTTACAGAACACGTGGTTTCAGCTGGATAATGCTACTGCCCATACAGCCAACAACACCATGGCTTTCTTGAATTGTTTTCGTAGACAATTGATTTCAAAGGGGTTGTGGCCCCCTCGGTCTCCTGATTTATCCCCTCCAGACTTTTTCTTGGGGGGCGGGGTGCCTAAATAGATGCTTTCATCAATAATCCTCACACCATTCATGACTTGCAGGCCGAAATTGAACGATCTGCCACAGCAATTACGCAACAAATGCTACAGCATGTATTTAGGAGCATGTAGCACCGTATTCAATTATGTGAATTGCATAATGGTGAACACTTTCAACTCCTATTGTAAACTACAGGTTTTCCCATACGGTTACTTCACCTTTTGAATATCCTGCAGTAGGAGTAGCTGTTTTTGAAGAGTAATGCGGCTGTGTCTTATGCAACCAATTCTATAAGAATATTTATACCGCTCGTTTACCAGGCGCTGTACATCATACATTCATGCACAATTAAATTATGCGAAAACTATTTTCCCGGGCATACCTGTTTTACAATTTGTCCAACTATGTCTAAACTTTGGATATTGCATTTCCAACACGCAGTGTTTACTCTACGTGTACATACGTTCTTGACTTTCAACCTGGTCTAAAATAAATAGGCTAAACACTCGTGTTTCTATCTACGGTTTGAACACACACAAGATTTAACCTAAATGCGGTCACCTATTTGGGGCTTGAGCTACGTTTAGTAGTGCTTGAAAAAGCGCATTTTGACCAAACTATCAAACGTATACCAAATGTGAAACTAAACGGAAATAAAAATATCCCAGACGATGAAGTAACAGTACTTTTCAAATGGTGCATATGCTTTAAGCAGAACTGTTACCGAAGCCCACTAGTATTGTTAAAAAAAACTGATAATTTTGCAGACCCTCGCATCTGATGTAGTAACAATCAGATTACAAAGACGTCGTTATATGGACGTGTATTTAAGGTGGCCGTACACGGAGCCGCCGAGAGGTGCATAGAGCTTCAGTCGACTCAGGTTTAACCGATAACTACTCGGCGTAGTGAGTAACAAATTCTTAGGAATTATAACCAAAGTGCGTTACACATTAAAACAAAAATATATTGAGACTATGTTTTAAGAGTGTTTTATAGTGAAAATTGTTGTCTGGATATAGTTTTTAGAGTAGTTTAAACCCTAACGCTAGAACATCATTTAGCACTTTGGGCAGTACCGAGACGAGAAAAAAAGTCGGTGTGTGTATGTATGTATGTATGTATGTGTATATTTATTTATTTATTTAAAACGGACATGCGTCATGTTTTTGTAAAAAGACTTTTGCATAAACTATTTGTTTTAGCTCCTTAGGTGCATGTCTGCTGCTATGCTTCATGGTTATTGACAGCGTGTGTGTGCATAGGCGACACTCATTTGTCTGTGCCATTCAAAATAAGCTTACTGCAACACCACAAGTCCGTCAGAGTTTAAACATTGCAATCACTAAGCCTGTAGCGTAGCTGTAGTTATGCACGTAAGACTTCTTCAGTCGACTATATTATATTTAGGAATTAATTTTTGTGTTGTTCATATCTGTCCTTGTCCTTGTGTCGTCTTCCGGGATACGACTAAAGTCCTTTCAGGAATTATATGTATGCCTTATGTTTGTTGACTACAGCTTACTGGCTTTTCTTCCTTTTTTTTTTTTTTTTTTTTTTTTTTTTTTTTTTTTTTTTTTTTTTTTTTTTTTTTTTTTTTTTTTTTTTTTTTTTTTTTTTTTTTTTTTTTTTTTTTTTTTTTTTTTTTTTTTTTTTTTTTTTTTTTTTTTTTTTTTTTTTTTTTTTTTTTTTTTTTTTTTTTTTTTT
>PNEQ01033232.1:0-26754 GCA_003012365.1 Medauroidea extradentata
CACTACGGTACGAGACATCGTGTTCAGTCGCATGTCAAAACAAATGGCCCGTATTTTTGATAAAATTTACCATTCATAATTTTAATGGCCGTTATATTTGTGACACGGACCACTTTTGCCTCGCAGCGACACGTGTGTCGTTTGCCGATAAATACAACTGGAGCACGCATCTAGATCAATTCTCTCGTCAGCAAGACTCTGGCGGAGAAAACTAGGATCTGAGTAATGGCACCAGATAAGATAAACTAATGACTCTATCAACCGTGAAATTCGGTTATCCGACTGTCTCGTCCCCTGCATTATCGCGGATAATAGAGGTTCTACTGTATTTCCATTGCTTATTTAATTTCCATTTTTTTTTGTGTCTTGTCAAAGCAACATCTGTGACTGTGTCATGTCTACAGCTGAGTCAGCTAAGTAAAATGCAATCTCCTCCTTTCACTTCCATTTCCTCATATATAGACTTCCAGACTGCAGCTCTTATCATTCTTCCATTCATTCTCATCCATCCCTATAAAAAAAATCAGTAAATTTATGAGGGACCATAGACATTATCATTCTGTGAGAACTGACTTAGTGTTTTATGGTTGCATTGGACAGTTTCAGAGTGGCACGGAGGGGAGCAGCAGTTACCACTCGGCTCCTGAGTCGGTGGCGGATGTCTCGGAGCACTCGGAGGAAACACTGCCAGCAGAGGAAGACAACTGCCCCAGTGACAACAGCTGGAGCTATGACGAGGAGGAGGCTCAAGGTGACACGGAAATAATGGCTCGGCCGGTCTGCATCTGGGGACAACAATCTTTGCTGAACCAACCAGGTAACTGGTCACAGTCTTTTTAGGCCCCTGTCTACAAGCAAAGGGTACTGGATATCACATGTATGATTTTCTTTCAAATAACCATGTATGGTATTCACTAGACCACTGATATGAATACTCACAGTTCCATTCATCACACTCGTAAAATTGATAGAGGCTTATTTTGCACCCCTCCCCCCTCCCAAAAAAAAGCCCCAAGAGCCTTCTTGCGAGTGCATAGTCTGATCTCCATAGTGTTAAATGGAAAAATAATGAGTGAAAATTGTAATGTAAATTTACATCAATAGACAATTGTCCACAGCTCTGAATGGTAGATACGTATGACCAACCTTTGTCGTAGTAGCTTCAATTTCCTGTTGTCAACAAAACAACTTTTAAACGCACAAGTGCCTATATACTGAGGATGTATTAGTAGCCAGCACAATGTCTATATGTTCAGTAATTTACCAAAGTAAAAAGAAAAACGCAGACATATTTATTCATCTTGTTCGCTTGAAGCCGCACGAGCTGAGAGTCATTGAATGAATATTGCCGGCTTTCTCTTACCTGGCTCGGCATACAAATTTTTCCCCAGAGATCGGGAAAGCTAGTGCGGTCTCTGTCATAAGGTATTACAGTTGGTAGCCTCTCCTGTGCCAATAGTTTCTTGAAGAAGCAGGTGCAATGAATTCCGTGATTCTGCACTCATGATGCGGCAGAGGGGCGTACGAGCTGGAGGGTTTTGTGGCATGTCTGGAGGGGGGCAAAAGTGTCGAGAGGGTGGTGTGTAGGTGCTGGAGTTATGGAAGGAGAAATAAGTGCAGGTTCAGATGGAACTAGTGAGGTCGTTGCACGGAAGAGTTCTGGAGAGGAGCCTTACCGTTAGGAAAAGAGGGTACGAGAGATATAGCAGGGAGAGCGTAGAGAGAGCTAACTCTACTTGCAGTAGAAGTGGAGTCCAGGAAACAGTTCGTCTCGGTGGACGGCTGAGTTCCCTCCTGGTAATGACTGTGGAGCTGGGGCGTGTAGCTCATAGACCTTAGCAGCAGACCTCACCTCATCTGAATGTCTTCTGATCGAGGCGACCCTCTGGCCGTGTTGCCTTCCGACCCTATGCCTTGGGGGTTTGGTGAGACGGTTATCCTCCTTTGGTGGGTCAGTCAGTGAGTTACTCTCCTAACAGCGACGTTAAAAGAGGGAAGGAAAGATTAAGGTTAACAAATTCACATGGGCAGCTTCAAGAGGGCCAATGCAAGACACCCTGGTGCTTTGCCAACGCCTGTCAAGCGATCCCAGGTGTCAGTAAGGGCTGTAGTATGAGCTATGTGATTGGCAGCACCAGCAGATGCTTGCAGCTCACCTCACACTCAGCCATTTCCAAATGGAACACCCTGAGCTAGCTACAGGTACTGCTTAACCCCCAGAGAGGTTAGCGACAGGTACAGTTTGGCCCCAGTGATTCCTTGCTTGGTCCAGGTGAGACCTGTTACCAGGGCAGAAAAGGCCTGAAGGGCAGCAACGTACTCAATGGCCAGAGGAGTCTATAAGGATCCTGGGATGGGTAGGTGGGGGGTCGGAGGGGTGTTGTAAGGGAGCTATGGCTGAAGGACGAACACAAGGTTCAGTGGAACTGTTTTCGTTTCTAATACAGCCCGAGCCTATGCCTTTCGAAAGGTGTCCTACAAGTGAGACTACTGCCAATCCCGGTGCGGTGAAGTGGGCGAGGGTGGCCCAGAACTCCTACGCTGTGTCTACTTGGCATGGTGCAGGCGGCGGCAAGGTTTCCGGCAGCGTGTGTGCAGATTCAGGGGTGAAGCTCAGCGGAGAATCATCGGATGAACGCCTGATGGCAGACTGGAACTTTTCATAGACTCTGACAAGAACTGGTGTGGTCGTTAACGAAGTGTCAATTAACAAGGATTTCACGCCCTGTGCCCGGCTTATATACCCACGCACTGGCCTGGGGTGAACAGGGAAGCAACATGTGCAACCACACCAGGCATCCCACCTCGCAGGGGTGGTGGTGCACAGATGATGGGATGCTTGCTAGCCACAAGGGACGGCTGGAACACCTGTCATATTGGGCGAGCTGCTTAGCTATTTAAGTTGGCGGCGCTCGCTTAGGGGCAGCCCTACTGGTGACCCAGGTGATGTGTAGACGAGACGGCAGGGGGGAGAGGACTATACTGTGAGGTGGCATAACAAACGATGCAACTGCTGCGTGTCACACTGTTTTATATAACTTCAATACTAACCAAAGAATCGTAAATAAAAAAAATATCCATCAACATTTGATATTCACTTATAAAAAAAATAATTATAGGTGAATGTAGTAAGAAAGCAAATTCAAAGTGGATGGGTTGCACAATTGTATGACCGTTTACAAGATGGCTGGTAGATATACAAGCCACCACAACGTATACCGACGTTTAACTAAATGATGACACCATTTTGTGATGTCCTTCCCTAAAATCATCAAAAATTAAGCGTATAAGTGGTAGCAGGGTATTGCTATCACAGCCAGTATGTTGTCTAAAAGTAAATTAGGAATTATGGGAATATGTAATACACGAACATTTAATTTCTTTCCAAAAATGTTAAGCCATGGTGCCAAATTTACGTACGGCTGATAGGTTTTGCGATCATTGCCTTTCCTTTAGTTGCCCTCAGTGATGTAAATTGCACAAACAAATTATGCATGAAGTTAAATTTTTTTAAGGTATGTATGGTGTTAAAACCAGTGAATAGCCTAGAGTAAGGCTGTACTGTAGTTGAATAAATGTTTTGAGCATGCGCCGGAATGGTAAGACTATAGTACTGCCTCCTTTTAGGCCCTAATATGTTGAAGTATTGGAAGGGTGAGTAGGCTTGCTTGGCATGGATGGTAGCATGTGTTATGCCATGTTCAAACTGTAACAGCTCCATATTTGAACATATTTTATCCATTTTTGTTTTGAGTTTAATATTGTCACTTGGTACATAATAACTGCTACTTTACAAATCATATTTTACTGCTTTGAATTTTTTAAACCATTTTCAGTATAATATATTAAAATATTTTTATAGAATTTTGTTATTTTTTGGTAGTTCCTGAGAGTGTATTTGTAAAATTACTGCCTTCGTTAAATACAGGGTTTGTAAAATTAGGGGTCTAGTGTAATTGTATCGTCACTCAAATAAAAATATTTTATATCACAATAACTATGGTACATACGTATATGATTTTCGAGATTTAAGTTTGTTGTAGTTCACATTCATTAGACTGGTTTATTGTTAATGAAGCACAAGCCCACTCAGGTTTTACCACCAGAATTCATAAACTAGATTTTTAAAATGTACGTACCAATGCATTTGCAAAACTATTATTGTACAACACAATCTACAGTCTGCACCTTATGGGTAACTGGGGGCAGGTAATAAGAATTGACTAGGTGTGGCATAAAAATTCGTGGGAGTTTATGTCTGTCCCTGAGCCATACATCACCACCCTAGCTCAACAGTAGCACTCGCTGGCACAATACCGACAACAAGCACAGGAAGCCACCGCACTACACCTGAATTTCCTTCAATAATTGGTGGAGGCTAAAGAATCACTGATTCTGCCCTGATTCTGCCCATTGAAATTTAATACAGTACACAGACAACTAGTACTAAATGTTCTCAAGGTCTGCAAACCTACCTAATTTTTGAATTAACCAAAAGAGCCAGGATAAGTTTCCATTTTCGTTAGTGTTCTTCACAATCCATAACCAGTTCTTCTCCAAAACACCTTGAATGCCGTGTGAAACTGTATCAGAGACCACCGTAGTGTTCAGTGTCAGGTAGCTAATCTCTATTGTTAGCAAAGTTTGTTAATGGCACATCCCATGTATGTAGCCAAGAAAACACAATTAACCCAAATGTTTTTCTTATAACTGGCGGTGTGGTCTAACGTCTCCCCTAGAAACGTCTTCTTCGTACCATTGTCACCAAAAAGCATTCCACCTTACTTTTCTCTTCAAGCTCTCTTCACCGTGCACCTACTATCTCGCTTTTCTATCTCTCATCCCCATTCTAGGCCAATTGTTACTCCCTGAGCTCACTCCTTGCGGTCACTTCACAAGTTAGATTTTACAGTCCGTTTTAATAATAGGGACAGTAGAACCCCGATGTAACAAAATGCCATGGGACCCGAAAATGTTTACTCTAAATCGATGTTTCGTTAAATCCGACTTCACCCCCTCCCCCTCCAAAAAAAAAAAAAAAAAAAAAAAAAGTTAAATCATCAGACATGTTTCGTCCGAATTTAAGGTAATTTTAAATAAGTATCTTGGCTCAAAACAATAACAAAACACATTTACCGTCAACAGGTAAGACACAGCCGTGAAAAGAAAAAAAATCAGCGATAAAACTTCAAAAACTTCCAGTGGAACGCTTGACGAGCGTGCAAAAGGTGAGTTAGGCCGCCCTTGCGCGCCATCAACACATGAGAAGTGATGACTAACACCGCCGAGTCGTCAATATTTCCGTCTCTCTCCCATCTGCTCCATCAACAAAATTAAGGAAATTCTCATGCAAAATAGTAAAAAAAATTTATTTAATGAAAACTGAGTTAAAAGTTTGCGAGACAATAGTAAAATAATAATTAAATACGCGCGGCGGCGGCGGCCATTGTAGGCAGATTGTATGCAGCCACGCTCGTGAAACACTCGTTGGCCTGCTCGCTAAAAATACTTGGCACTCAAGTGGTTTTTTTAGCATCGGAGAAACAAATTATTTACATTTACGGTAGTAAATTCGTTGTAAAAAGTCTGCATAAATAATATTACGTATTTTTTTTTAATAATCTCGCTTGTTTTATCACGGGACGCGAGTGTAAATAATCACGCTGCACACCACTGCAGTCTATCGGTAATATAATCAATCAATAGAACACACGGTACTGCAGCGCATTCTAACGGAGACGCGAAGCACTATCTGTGAATTAGTTCTTGTGCTGTCCACCGCCGCGCTGTGCAGACTGGGTACCTAGATGCTCGTTCACTCGCCAACCGCCAGGATGAGGATTTACGCGCGCGTGCTTGTTATGTAACACAGCGGCGCTCGCTCGGCCGCGCCTGCGCGTCCGTATCTCAAAATCACTCCTGCAACCAAAGTTTTCAACGAATTTTAACGATTTTTTTTTGTTTTTCGATAGATGGTTTAAGCTTTTCTACGGAGAAATAAGTATATACGGCGGTCGGTCCTAGTATTTTTAAAGAACTTAAATTACAATTAATCTTAGATTTTATCAAAGTCACTTAGTTATTTAATATATTTTTTTGTTATTTTTTCAAGGTTCCTAAAAATCCTTTTGTTAAATCGCTGTTTTCGTTATTCCCGAGTTCGTTAAATCGGGGCTCTACTGCATTTTCAAACATCAAAAGGAATAGACAGTATCTGTCACACCTGTTTACATAATTAAACTAACATGATTCAATTTAGTTATTACTTGTTAATGAAAACAAATCATAAATTATATGTGGAAAATAATTTGATACATTTGGTACACTTGCTTGCCATTGGACCTCACTAGCCTACTGCCACCCGTGTAGAAATAAAATAATTAAGTTGGTGCTGCTAAACCTCCATGGTTGTAATTTGTAAGCTAAAATTAGACACTCCTGAGCCTAACTGCTCATATATACACTTAACCCCTAGTTAAATTACATAAACTCAAGGTTCCAAGGATCACATTTGTAAAATTGATGGTGGCCAATTTTTATCCCTTGCTCAAGATAAAAAAATGAAATTTTTTGTGCAAATTACCTACTGTGAGTAGCTGTGTGTAAGTGTTCCTAAGTGAATGCTAGTGTAAGGTATTTGTTTGTAGGCCACAGGATCCTGAAATTCTTCAGGTCGTACCAGAAAGTGGCCCTTCACATAGTGTACTCCATCCTGATTGGCCGGACAATAGTGGTGTGCGGCAGCAAGGCTGCTAGACGAAGGGTGTCGCAGATCATCACCGCTCTGATGGCGCTCGTACCAGTTGCACCAGACAAGCACATCAAAATCCTTAGGTGAGTGCATGATCAATTTAAGGGTGTGCGAATAGTGGTTTTAGTGTTTCGAATAGTTTTCGAACAAATATTAATTTTTTTGAATAATTTTTAATAGTGTTTCTTTAAATTACGGTAGCTATACATTTGCCAGTGCATAATCTTGCATTTACAAGGAGATATAGAAATCAACTTTGTTTTATTAATAAAAGCATCAAAATATAGCAGTTTTTATTTGATAACCTTGAATATTCTTAAAGCTTATTAGTTTTTGTTACTTTGTACTTGTTCTCACAGCAATATACTGCCTTTTCTTCTCAGTCTTCTTCTTTTACTATGTTTGTGAGAAGAAATAATTTTTTTTTGTAAACAAATTTACTTCTTCCCTACGTGTATAAAGATAAACAATTAAGTACTTTTCTGTAATATTTTTAGAATAATCTTAGTACAGAAATTTGAAAGCAAAATTAATGTGTAGTAAATTATTGCCATACTAAGAATTTATATCTTAGTGTTAAGAAACATTGCAATGCTAATGTTTACAGAGAATGATCACTGTTAAAACTAATTTTGTTAAAATAACAGTGAAATTTCCTACATGTTTCACATTTGGAAACATTTGTAGAATAGTTTTATAGAAATTCTGAACATTTTCAACCAGCTAATTATATTAGCAAATACTGTACATAAAAAAAGTATCAGTAATAAAAAAATTTGCTCATAGGACACTTGCATTAACTATTTCATTCATGCCCTTGCTTATTTACAAAAATGTTTACATAGTGGTGCATAAAGTTCTAGCTTGAACCGTCGTAGTTTCATCCCAACGAATACCTTGGATCCGCACTTTGGTCATGTTAAATTTGGAATTGCGCACTACACCAATGGTTGAAAATAATGTTTCCCCACATTTAGGCCATTTTAATTTGTGTTCTCACTCTTTGCAACATTGGTAAGGTTCCACAATATTTTTTTGTTTCTTTACTTAACAAAAATAATTATTATTATACTTCTCTGCAGCAAACATTTTATGTAAATAAACAGCATTAAAAGTAAACAAACTGCGTTAAACACCCTTTCATAGATGTATGCACGGTAACTAGATAGACGTCAAACTTTCGCTGCCACTACCGCGATCTACACCACTGCTGCTATTTTGTATATATAGAGATGTTCCGTTAATGCGTATCGCTATGCTTGGAGTGCAGCGTATGCGATGATAAACAGGGGGTGGCCATGCCGTATACTGCCTAAGGAAACACTAGAAGTCAGTGTATTTGTGCCGGTGTTGCTTGAATGTATTGTTTATACATGTGATCACTTTAGCCCATGAACATTGTTTCCGCTATAAGAGCCAATGTATTTTACTCAGTGTTTGAAGAGCAATTGAGTAGGCTTAAAAATGATTTATCGAGTAGCAGATGAGCCGTGTTTATCTCAGTCTACGTTGATTGGAGAACAAAATTTAGTAATAAAATTAAAACTCTACATGATTGAGTTTTGAAACACATTTCTGTGAGTACCGACACTGTTTGTGCATGGAAATAATTGTTTAACTAACTCAATGCATTTATGTTAGTTTATTTAACATTTTGTGTGCAAATTTGTTTGTTGTATTGCTATTAGCAAGCAGTTGTACATCACCAGTGACGTACATATGCGTAAATAAACAATATATGTGGCCGTATTTTTAAGTTAGTTCACTTTGTTTACCTACAAAAACAATTGTTTAACCACATAATTTACACTGCATATGTATAACATGACCTTTTTACTCATGAAATGTAACAGTAGCAGATGTATTTCACATACCTGATCGCTCTTTACACACAAATTCAATGCACGTAACAGTTTTTATACAAATCTGTTCACTCGTCAGTATTTAAATTTTTTTTATTTTATTTTGAACGGGTAGACAACAGTTTTGACATACGAGGCGCTTACGAAAACCTTACTCGATCTACTCAATGTTGTGTGTTGGGCTACAATAACGAATTGTTTGTGCAAAACTGGCATACATACGTCGACTTCAAGGAAGTCTTAAAATGCCATCTCCTGTGTACTCCTACCTTCATGATGATAAATGAGTCTGCGCGAGTATATCTATGGCTATGAACATGACGTCACACGTGAATATGTGAATATTTATGTTTAAAATATCAGTGAATGTCAGTTATTTACCTTATATTTATTTTAACCTTTAAATATCAGCGAAAACGGTAAAATCTGTAAATTATATTACTCTTGTAGGTAGAAATAGCCTTGTTATCCGCTCAGATTATTTTAAGAAATTGTTTAAAATTTACTTTTCGAAATTTGGGAATCTGGTATTTGTTTTTCGAATTTGAATATTACACATTTACTATTCGAAAAATATTCGAAATTTCAAATATTCACACACCCCTAATTATCATACTCTTTTGAACAACGATGATTGACCAGAACCATGTGACCGGAGGTGGACAGGTGAGACTTAAGCGATCGAGGCCTAACTGTGGCTAGTCATTTTATAGGATATTCATGGTAAATGGGCAGTTTTGTATTGACTGCTTAGTTTTTTCTTGTAGCCTATTTGTATTTTTGAATTTTTATGTGTGACAAATAAATACAGCATTTTCATGTCACCAATATCAAAATGTAATGTGTGGATTCGCGACTATACAGTTTAATCTCTATTTCACGAATACCAGATTTATGAGAGGAGCTATTAAATGAGGCCATTTTTAGGAAGTTAATGTCTTTGAATGTGTCTTGAATGGGATAGAATGACAAACTGTACTACAGTATTGTGGTAATATGCCATTGCGATATATGTCATCCCAGAAATCTTAGAGTGAGACTAAGAAAAACAAACAACAAAAACGAAAAGAAGAGAGAAAACTAGCCTAGTTGGTTGTAGTCAACACAACCATAAACCCAAACAACACAAATGAAAGATCCCATAATGAATTAGTCAACAACAAATAAAGGACAAATAGTACATAATAATAAACAACCAAATATAAAAGTAGAAATTTCTGGGGCGACATACATTTCAATGGCGTATGTCAACAATAGTACCGTTTGTCATTTGTAGGAAGTGTCAAAAATAGCCTGAACTAATGGAATACATAAAAATCTGATCATAAGCATAAGTAATAGGATTTAAAATAAGTACTACTGTATGTTACCTACTGTAATAAAATACTGTGTGTGTATTAGTAGTTTTAGTGTTCTTGCTGTTAATTGGCATGCTGTAATATGGAAACAAAAAGACAAATGTAAAAATCTTTCAGTATTGTGGCAGTGATACAGTGGAACCTCGTTAATATAAACTCTGTTAATACAACATTCTTATTCATACATAGTGATTTTTGATCCCCTTGGAATGTGGTGAAAAATTTAAACAATAACTAAAATGTACAATATGATTTTTCTGTACAAATAAAACAATGTATAATAAAGTCCTCTAGTTAATGATATTCATAGTGGTTATAAAAATGTTTGTTTTGTGGGAATAAACTGAGATACTAAAATTTTAGAAACTTTAAAATTTTTTTTGCACACACCTGATAATACAAACCTGTTTATTACAATCATCAACAATTTTGGTTCCTTCAGGTTTATATTAAAGCAGTTTGACGTTTGAAGTGAGCATGCTGGCCAGATTGGTTGGCACACATATCCACTCTCCTTCTTTCCCTCTTTGTTTGATTCTTCTTCTTTCACTCTCTGTAATTTTTCACTTCCTGCTTCCTGCAAGGGCTGCTATTGCAGTACATGTCCCGTGTGACAGTGATAGGTCTTAAATAGGCGTTGTGGAATGTCCAAAGAGGAAATAGTAGGATGCAAGGTACAAAAAGCTAAATACTGTATGTACATAGATACAGACTGAAGAAGCTAGAAAATATGAGTGCAGAATGGTGGTTTATTTGCGGAAAATAAATCAATCCTCACGGAAATTATCCATAAGATAACACTACTACATTGTGACAGAAGCAACTTGTGAATATTTATTAAATGACCAGGATTCTTGATTACCAGAAATTAGCTAGGTTTTGATCAAATGCATGTAAGCTGTTAGTTTGGTTCTAATTTTTGGACATTAGTGAGCGTATTCATATCAAATATTTTTTTAAATGACTTAAATTGAAATTTTTCTCTACCTAGACCACGATCGTAGAAGAACAGGTCTGGACACTCGCCTATCTTTGACCCCCTTGTTGTTTGGCTGTAGTTCGTCAAGTTACCGAGAATATTGTGTTTTATTGGCGCTTCAGTTAGGGCGGTCAGACCCAAACTCTGCCCACTTTTTTCCATTGTTAAATTTATAAACTAAATAAAGCTTGCTGGAGCCTTTTCGTAAATTTGTGAACGAAGGAAGTATTTTATTAAGTGTTAAAAAATACGTTTTGATAAATTGTTTGGCTTAGTGGGGAGGAAGTCGGCGGAGTTTGAGCCGATCGCCCTAATAGCAGCGCCAAAAACCTATAGCATTGTCGTGAACTTAGTGAACTACAGCCAAACAACAAGGGGGTCTAGTTTCCAGGCGAGTGTCCAGACCTGTTCTTCTACGACCGTGACCTAGAATAACCTTGTGACTTTTTGTAAATGCTTTTTACACAAATGGCTGGCTAACAGATGAGTACTAAACAAACATTTTCAAACCTCTGACTACGTAGACATAGGTCTACAATCATTATATGACCCCAATTTTAATTTCAGCCAATTTGTTACAAACACCATGTTCTTTTTTGTTTGAATGCAATATTTTCATTATTATCAGAAAAGAACAGAGGAAATAATGCAATATTGAATATGGTTATTTTTTGTTCTGGGGATATGTTTGTATGTTCACACATATAGAGAAATTAATGTTCAATGTAACAATGTTTGCGATAAAAAATTTGCGACCTTTTGACAGAGTAATATGATATTGTGGTATGGGTAAAAGTAGGAAATGTAGAACAATGTTCAAAAGGGGTGTGCAATATAGATGGTGCACAATAAGGCAAAGCACCTTAACACAGAGCATGTGTATCAAGTTTCGTATGATGCTAAATGAATCAGTGGCTGAAATTAAATGAATTATAGTATGAAAGCACAAACAATATAATAACAGAACAACTTCAAGCGAGTGGACGTTGAGCGAGGACTTTGTACTTAAAAATTGTGATATGAATAGTAGATGATAAGTGATGTTCAAGAATGCACTTGGACTTGTGTGGCAAGAAATATTATGTGAGTCAATTTAGAGCAAAATGAAACTGTCAAAATTTTGTATCTTTATAAAATAATGAGAATATAATTTTAATTAGGAGATAATAAAGTATATATTTTTTGTATGAAATCAAAAATGTTTTTATAAATTTTTTTATTTTTTTGTGAGGTATTGAAATATTTCTTGAGTCCATTTCATGTAACACTTGCAATTTTATAACATGCACTCTGTACAGATTACTGACCTTAGTACTATTTTAATATTTATTATAAAAAAATGTGCATCTCTTGTTTGTATTAGTTAGCATGTAGATCTAGTGGTTAGGTTTCATGCTCACTGGGCTGACTAGCCTGCTGTAGAAATATATGTTTTTCATTCCTTACTTGAATACTGGTAGTTGGTGGGATAAATAAGGTGGGTGCAAATATGTGATGGTTTGAAGAGAGTAGGGACAAATTGGAGTATTACAATATATGAAAACCTCAAACCATGGCCAAGCCTGTTGAGCTGTTCACATGCGACTGTCCATCAAATTTTTTTCAGTATCTGGTTTGGTCAGGATGTTAAAACAGTGTTTTGATAACTATTGCTGGTAGCATTCTGTGACTTAATTTCACAAGTTTTATATAATTTTCCAAGTGTTATGTAGGCTGTACATTATTGTGTTGCAGGTGGCACTGTGGTATATTAGTGGCATCACACATAGCAGAGTATCAGCTGATTGGCCTGTGTGTGCCAGAGCGGTTGTCTGTCTACGACATGTTGGGTCACAAAGAGAAGGTATACTGGTAACACCTTTTATAGTGACCAAGTCTATGAATATTACGTACAGTAAAGTCTCATTACAGAGAGCATGGTAATAAGATTGATGTCATGATGGCGTACAGTATTCTGTAATCTTACCAACTCAAAATTGTGTCACACTTATTGAGAACCTACACAGTTTGTTTACTTTTGTTTCATTCCTGACATTATTTTACAACATTTTAAAAAGAGGGATGTTTTCTGAATAAAAATAGTATAGGTAACACAAAGTACCTATATACTTACAGTCTACCAATTGCTGCTATTATTGATAAGCACGGATAGAGCTACACAAAGTTAACCAGTGGATTGCATCCATATTTGCCTCTTATTTATAATGAAATAAATTTTATTTAATTTTTGCTGGTTTTAAGCAATAATAATCTCACAAATAATTTTACCTGGTTTGTGACAACATCAAGTAAATTAACTGTAAGTGTAAACACAATAAGTGTGTAACATTATTGTACATAATATGTAAAGCCAAAAATGTGATTGCCATTACATGAAAATAATTATATGTTTATAATTCATAGGTTTAAGGAAACTTGCTAATCACATGTTTAATTAATTTACATAAACCTGCTATGTATGAGAAATGCAATGTCAAAATATCTTATTCCAAAGCCAGGACCATTTAGCATTTTGACGCCTTCATATTCTGCTTTCATGCAGGGATAAATTGGCAATAGTTTTTAAGTTCCTCTGGTGAATGTTCAAGGTCAGCCTGGCTAGTGCGTCTGGGAGCGAGACTCTTACCACAGAATAAACAATGGTGTTAGAAGCAAACTTAGACTTTTTGTGATCTCGGCCGCTTGATTGTTTATGTCGAGTGCCATGTTCTAATTGCATTTTTACATCTTGTGCATGCCTCATGAAAGTATGTTTTTGTGTAATATTGCGGGGTTGTGATGACTTTTCTGTTGTAATTTTTTTGTTTGAGTTAGAAGACCTGTGTAATTTGTAAGTTACAAGCATTTACAAATTTTTTAAATCTTTTCCTTTAAAGATAGATAAAAAATAAGCCTTGTGAGACTACCTATTATTCAGCATTGAATTGTTCTGAGGAAAGGTAATAAGATAAGGTTTCTGTAATTTCTGTTGGATTCAATAAGGTAAGTTGTTTCAGTATTTGTTTTAATGTCACGTCTCTTGTGAGAATACATTTGTATGACCAGCGTCTGTTAGGCAGGCTGCAACGAGATAAATATTTTCAAGTTTTGGTTACATATCAGTCGCAAATTAGTGTACTACAGATTGTAAGTAGTATTGCCACTTACATAAAATAAAATGATAACTGCTACAGCTGTATTTTAAACATGCAAAAACTTGATTTAATGGCATGGGAAAGTGCATTACCGTATATGTAATATTAGCATCTAAACACTGTTACAACATGACGGACAACACTAGCCAATCACTGTTCGAGTTTGCTGACATCAAAGGAGCCGACACACTAGTTATTTTTATGTCCTTGTTTATTCTGTGCTCTTACTGAGGGTGAGTCGAACTGTACTCCTGGGAGAGTGGAGTCCCAAGGATGAGCCTGCTCTGAGTCCGCCTTGTAAATTACAACAGGGGAGGTCGTTTTCCCTTTAAGATATGGGGAAGGTGTATGTCCACTTACCTTTAAAACAATTTGTGTATGAGCTGTTACTTTCTCTCTGGTACTGGTGTGTTTTGCCTTTGCATCTGCCGTTCCTCCTGGATAATTTGCTGGATCTACTTGTGGAGGATTGCAGAGTGCTGTGGGGATTTAATTTGGCTGATTAGGGTCACTAGGTTACATCAAACCTCTTTAAGGATCTTGTTAAAACGGTGCTTGCTTCGTGTTTGGGTGGTACCTTGGATATAATTTACTTACATGAAATGTTTCAATGTTTAAGCCTGAAAGTTTATTTAATTTAGAAGTAAAGATACAACAGATAAGAACTGGCCTTGCACACACATTTAATGGGTAGCAAAATTTATGTATATTATCCAACAAAATTAACAATAAATGTTCTGTATTACCGTATATTATATGACAACTGAGACAACCTAAATAAATACCAACATTTCAATAGGGGGTTTGGGATAAACTGAGCACTGTTGAAAGCTTACTTACTTTTTTCTTTATGATTTATTTTTCATTTTGTGCCATTTTTAGTATAAAAAAACTACTTAATTAAAAATAAAACTTTTTAGATTATACCACATTCAAAAGTTGACATCTAAAACCACAGTAAATAATATACAATACTGTATTTTAATTGTTATTCTAGACAAAATAGTCTCCAAAAGTGCTCACTTTATCGCGAATCACTTATACAATGGCATTGGACCAATTATTGCCGTGCTACAGTCAGAATTACCATCTACATACCATTGACAGTAACTATTAACTCCACTTTAAATAACGAGCTAGCCAAATTCAGCTAAATATTGTAAACAAATTGTTCCGATCGCAAAGTTCGCCAGTTTTTTGACTTCACTACTTCTTCATTTTTTTGGTTTTGTTATGAAACGTCTCCAGGTTAACCCAGCCACAGTAAAATTTTTACTTGAGTCCTTTTAAGAGTGATTCAAGTTTTACTTGCATCCTCAAAGTGACCAGAGCTAATTGCTTGTATTTGCTCAATCACAACCTGACAAACCTCTTGGTAACTGAGCATACTGGTTACGTGGTCTAGTTAATACTGTGATGTGGGAGCTGGGATGACGACTGGCGTTACTGCATTACCGGTTCTTTAATTGAAGTGATAGACTCTATGCTCTACAGTGGTTGTTGTGATACCCGGATAGCCTCAGTAGTGAAAGGAGGGAGGAAGAAAGGAAATAAGGAAGAAATGAAGGAAAAGAAAAAGAATGACTGAAGTGAGTGTACTGCATCAACTGCATTTTTGTCTTTTTAGTTTCTTCAGATGCTCACCAAAAAGTTTGAAAAGAAATACTGTAAAGTTTGAATAGATCTTAACATACCCCTCTCTTCCTATTCACAAGACTATTCCAGAGACTTCACTTCCTTGCGCCATTTCTCACTCGAGCCTTTCTTATTTCATTTGCCTCACCATTGCCGCCCTACTATCATCATATCAAAAAGCTCAGAGCCATTGCATTGGAACCTTGTGAATACAAATCCTGTTAATACAAAGTTCTCATTACTACAAAGTAGTTTTCTTTACCCATGGAATAAGATGAGAAACTAAATATTATTATGTTCAATAAAAGTTCCCTTATACAATACATAAAATGGTGTGAGAACTGGTTCATTGGTTAAAGAAGGTCATGATGGTATTTTAAAAGTTTATATTTTGGGACTAAACATCCCGATTATATATAAACATAATTTTTTGAGTTTTTGCAAACACCTGTTAATACAAACCTCATTATTACAAACTGCAAAAATTTAGGTTCCTTCAGGTTTGGATTAATGAGGTTCCACTGTATAGCACAGGGATGCCACCAAGTTCATTTCCAAAATCCTGTAATTAGCATTAAAAAATCCTGTAAAATCCTTTAATAATTCAAACTTACTTCTACGTACTTTTTTGAAGTTTTTTTAGAAAATTTTTGCTGTAGAATTTTGATAGTGAAATTAATATGTATAGTAAATTATTGTAGTATTGTGAAAAATTGAGATGTTATACAGGAAACCATTTACTGTTAATGTTTTTTACAGACTGAACTATTTTCTAATCTATTTTGGTAAAGTAGCAGTGAAACTTTCCACCCGTTTTCCTATTTGGAAAAATTTGTAGAATGAGTGCGAACATGTTCAACTGACTACTTATTGTTGAAAAATGAATATATCTGTATAAGTTTATTTATGGCCTTGAATGAGACGTAGTTTGCTTGTGTCATGGCGCAGCACATAAAATGTAAATACACGTATTTATTAACATAGTCGCCACATGTATTCACCAAAATTTTTGGTACAAAATGTGGGGTGCAGCCATTATGAGGGGTTTTAAAAATTTTCCTTTTTTATTTATATTGGCATAAAATAAAACACAAATTTACGTATATTTGCTTGTATATAGCATGACCTTTTCTGCAAAAATAAAGGGAAAGATTTGTAGGTTTAAAATAAGCACAAAAAAGATTAGTGAATCTCGTTAATCCATTCATGTGCGTCGCTAATTTTTGTGTCAATTGTTGACAAACACAGATGTTAGAAATATCCGTGAATATCTAACATTATCCGTTTGTCCGTTTTAACCTTTAAATATCCGTTAAAACGGATAAAATCCGTTAAAACGGCAAGCCTGGAGCGTGACCATCAACACCCGACAACTACTAGCTCCGACTTTGACTGGCTAATCATTGCTGAACACGCTAGGAAATGTTGCGGTTTGGCAGAATGATCCACTAGGATCTAACTTACTCTATAATCACACAAATAAAGTTCGAGACATTATAGTTTACATCACAAAGCTGCAGGTAAATGTAATAATTGGTTTACATTTGAAGGAACAGACAAAAGACAGTGTTTTAATTGGTGATACAGTATGTATCCAGATGGACAAATAGATCCATCGAGCAATACCTACTTATATGAAGGAAATGGCCTGTTGTAGATGGCCCTACCACTCACATTGTTACAAAATTTAGACTGTTGCATGCCTGCACGCACCTCTAATTGTGTCTTCAGAGCCACTTTTCGAACTGTTAGTGATTTACAGCTGAGAGGAAAATTTACTCATAACCAAAGGATGCTTTTCAACTTAAACCAGGGGCAATGTTAAAAAAAATAGTATTAGGTAATTTTCAAAAAATTTCATTTTGATTCAAATGAGTTCAAATACAATCTAGGAATAGATAAAGAAAGGTAAGTGAAATTTAAATTTCTAAAATTTTAATTTCATGGTTAGCATCTCCAATTACCATCTTGAATGCAGCAGTATCAATCCTCGTACTTCATATACCATTATTATGCTTTAAAAAAATATATTAGTCCTGTTAATTGCTTTAAGGTTGAACTGGTACAAAAAATTGAAGAAATTGAAATTATGATACAATTTTATTTTTGTTTTTGAAATATTAGATGGGGCCACGTGCTAATGCATGTTACAGTACCCTGGTGTCTGTTTAAGTCCATTGTGGCGTGGCGGCTGCCGTGTCGTGTGTGTGTGTCCCTGTTCGTTTGCGCCAAGACGTGACGGGGCAGCTGTCTTTGTTGTTGCTGTTATGTTCGTGGCGCAAAGATGTGACGTCTCACTGTTTGGTGTTTACTAGTTCGTAGGCGAAAAGTTGGAGGTTATGTTTATATGCATATATAAAAAAACTAGTTTTCACTCATACTGTACTTTTATTTCACTAAGCGCAGATCATTGAACACTCGACTTGCATACGTGACAAAAGGATCCCAAAGTTCAGTTCCGCTAAAATACCACCACTGTCGAGATTATGCTATCACCATGTCCGTTTCAATGCTAAATCCCGACTGTCTGCTCTTTTCTGTAACAAACGAAAGAAAAGAAAAATACTTGGTTACATCATTTATCCCCTCCTTTACTGTTTCCCAACACCAAATTACAGTTCCAGAATACTAACCAAAGCTGGCTGCATATGAAAATAAACTAAGTCATAGAGTACTGCCTAGCCAGCGCGAATAAGCCATCTCCGCTTCTTCCGCCACCCCCACTTCACCACAGCATCCATGACACTCCGACCTTTCTGCCATCTCTGCGTGACTCGTAAACCTTCTATGGACATGGTAACTAATAGTGCACCTCTGCGGAGTGATACAACAGACTCCAATTTTCCCAAAACAGTAAAATTACACTTAAAACATATTACAAAGGATTCCAAAATTTGAATTTATAGTTTTTACACCAAATTGATAAAGAATATTAACACAAATATAATAATTTGGGACAAAAGGTGCACAACAGTAGAACTACTTTCGCGGCGCAATACCCTAAGCAACCCCCTGTGATGGCTGACCTACGTGTGTCAACAACCTGCATAATGAAGAAATTCCATGAAGCAAGCGATCAACCACAATGTCGGGGTCAGAAATCTTACAGCCTGGAGAAGCTTGCAACACAATAAGTTACTCACTTCACCAGGGAAAATTTAACAAGATACTAAAATTGCCAAAACTAAAAAATTAGTTAAAATACAAGAAAAAGTTATATCAACAAAAATAATAAAAATTTTACTTTGGTCAGTTTGAAACCAAACAAGCCAGGAAAGTAATAAAATGACTCTACTTTAAATTTCCCAACTGTATTTTATATTTTAATTTTGAAAAGATGACTTTAAATTAAATATGTCCCCAATTACTAGGTAATTGAATCCTGTTGTATCATCCCGAACACATGATGAACCAATACTTGATAGGTATAAACCCTGTTGTTAAAGACTTAAATTTAATTAAGAAAAAATATATTTTATGTAACTTTAAATAAAGTGGGGAAGTGGCTGAACACTTCACACCATGTATAGTAGTAAATGTATGAACAATGTAAATTCAGGTGGGGAAAAATTGCTGCAGAATTTCTGAAGTACTAAAAATAAAGGCAGCAGTAAAGTTAATTACTGACATTGTGTGAGTGAAATTTCTGTGAAAGAAGAATTGAGTTAATATTCATATTTCTATCTGTTTGAAGGAAACTTCTATTTTTAATAGTCCTTGAACTAAGTAGTAACTGTGATGATGTATGTGTTGTTATAAATCAAACTAGAGTATGTATTAAGTAAGATCATGTGACGTTCATATATTTTGTTCATACCATGTTAATATTTTTAAAATAGCATACTTTGGAACATTTTTTTCCTTGAGTTATCTAGGAAACTATTTTTCAAAATTTCTGCAAAATCAGTACATAGTTAGTACTAATATGCTAACTTCACTTGCAGGTATTTTGCTCATGCCAATTACAGTATATGGTTTCAAAATTCGGGCTGTTTGAACAATTTTGGACTACACAAGATATCTGAGGTTCCAATTATTGAGAATTAATTAAAATTTAGTACACATATACTGCTGTGTAATTTTACCTGTTTTTTATGTTTTCTTTTCATGCTGTGTTTTCTTTCTTTCTTTTTTTAATGAGGGTCTTCTGATCATTTTTCGTCTCACAAGATATTTGAGAATCTGTTTTGTGCCGTGTGCGTATGGTAGGTTAATGAATTATTTGAAATAGCCATTAATCGTAAAACCAAAATAACAGTCCCTGGCAAATAAAAGAAAAAAATTCCCACCAATAAAAACATAGAAGAAAACAGAAGGTGGCACATTAACAAACACACAACAACCAGAGGAAGCTGTTGTAAACAAACAATATCAAAGTGGAAGCAATGCACGATTAAATAAATGCTGGGCTACCATACGCAACGAGCAAAGAAAAATAATTATTTAAATAAATAAATAGGCTCTCTCGTCATGACAAACAATGTACTCCAGAGGAAAATATGAAATATATTAAATGAGAACTCTGAAATTTGTGGTTGCACAAAATGATTATTTAATTTTTACTGCAATATTAAATATTTTGTTTTCATTTTTTTTTTTTTTTAATAAAAATTCACAACATTATTGACATCGATGAATAATCCATTAGTACTGAAATTGTTCTGAAATTATAAAAAGGCCAAATCTTGCAGGCACAGTTAAATGTAAAGAGTGAATTGATTATACAATTATTATTTTTCTTAAATTCACAATAAAATTATCAAAACGATAAATGCCCATTCTATAGGCTAAATAATTACTGTATGTCCAAATCAATGACATAATAAATTAATAAAAAAAAATTAGAAGTAAATTGGATGCATCCGTTAGGCCTTATAAAATTTTTAATTGTTATCAAATTCAAGTTAATTATTAAACGTGTACAAATATTACATAAAAAAGGTAAGTGTGACAGCTGTTAATTTATAGATTAAAATACAATACAAATCTACTTGCGGCTTATCTGTTCAAAGTCTCGCAGTAGAAGAGTACAGCACGCTGGGGTAGCTTCATGTTGCCCAGTTACAGCGGCAAAACAAAGAAGACGAAAAGGCGAAGAAATGCCCCAAAATAGGCCAGAAAGACTGGACGTCTGTAGTAGAGAGTACAGGTCAGCTCGTCAATAGTCCAGCTTTGAATAAGCCTAGACGCGAATCGGCAGGGACGTGAATATTCCAAGACGAGAATCATCCAGGTTGAGAATCGGCCTGGACGCGAACCCTCACTACACAGAAATTATCAAAATATTATAGAAGATGAAAAATTTAAATAGAACACAAAACCTCTCGTAGGAAAATTACTCACCAGACGAGGGCGAAGATAATCACTTAACGAAATAATAGATGAAACAACCACGATAAAATATTTTAAAAAAATGTAGCACTACAGTTTTTCTACTACATCAAAATATATTGATTAGCTACATTATAACAAAGGTTAAATAATGGTAACTCAAGTGCCAAGATCTGCCAAAAGGCAGGAACACCAAACACACTCATCTTGACGATACGGTGGTTGACGACAAAGTCTCAAGAAAATCAACGGAAGAAGCTGCAGAAACGTTGAACAAAAGAGCATCGAAAATGATTAGCAACAGTACCAACATCGGCAAAGTGCGCATTGAAGCACAGTAGCATGCGACAATCACGTGAACAGAATCGCTAAACTACATCGAAATCACGCGGTGAAATACAGAAATCACGCACTGCAACGACAGCAGCACGTGGCATGAAGACGGAGGTACGACAGAACAACTGACAGAGGAATGTAAATCTCAGCAGCTACTATCCTGCTAAGAAAAAACACGGCAGCGCGACTAGTGTCGGCTCGAAGTAAAGTTACAAGAAAGAATAGCTGTAATTGAAAGTGAACTTTCTGAAATATCGTTAATGAAATTAAATTACTCAAAAACACTTATTATTGTTAATATAATATTAAATAAGTTAATAACAACACAAAAAATTATAATTTGCCTGAATTTAGGAAACATAAATAATAAAAAAATTTAATATGTATATTATTTAAGTCGTGTCGTATTTGATATGGCACAGTTTTTCCGTATTTTATCAAACTCTGTACACAATATTCGGTAATATTTTGTAATGTCACGTCACTTAAATGTTTTTGTTCATGTCGATGGCATATTTTCAAAATACCATATACATACATGACTTTACAGTGTCATCTGACTAATGTTTTTGTTCATGTCATGTGTATATTTTCAGAATATCACAGACTGAAAAATGTTCAATCAAATTTTATATTTTTATTTTCATTGTATATGATTTCATTTTAGCTGGGGTAATTTTTGTAGGTCACTTTTTTTGGTGGCAAAATTAAATGAATAATGAAATTTATTTTGTTGTATCATGGGAACAAACTAAGTGTGTTTCTTTGTATTATGAGGACTAATGTAATCTATTTTTACCAAAATTTAATATTTTGACAGTTTATCTTTCAAACTTTGATTTAAGTAGTCTGTATTGTTGTAGGTACACCATCTTATAAAATAGAAATACCTTATTAAATGAAGGTCATATTTGTCGGCTTAAGTGATTGAATGTAACTTTCTGGGTTAATCTGCACCTAAATTGTGGAAAATAGGCTCATTGGTTATCCTGTACAGGTTAAGTCTTGTTTCTCATGGTGTTCAATTTTTTTTGCACGATCCAGAACAAAGTGACAATCCTGAGTGTGAAGGACGGGCAGCTGTTTGGGCCGGCGTACCACGGCAGCCTGTTGTCATCCCTTGAGCAGATCGCCCAAAGGCAGTCATGCGACCAGAGCCTTCTTCTGTATCTGCGCGTTATCTCCATCACACTCCAAGAGAAGCTGTTTGTGTTCCGTGCCATAGCCGGCATGCAGCCAGATGCAACCAAGGCCCGGGCTGCGTTGCGTGAACTGGAACTGGAAGGCTGCGATGCAGAGGTCATCCGTTACCTCGACACCGTCCTACCTGAGGTCGAGCTACTCTGAGACAATCTGACTGTTATAGTCTTTACATGCCTGACATTGTCTTTCATACATTTATACCTCGTACTTAAATTTTACTTTTGACTCCAGTTCAGTGTAGATGTATAAGTCCGTATGTAGGCTGGGCTACAATTGCTATAAGCACATAACTAACACAATATAGTGGTATACATAATACAGTAAAACCCCTTTATAACGACCCCTTTTATTAACTACCACCTCTTTATAATGACCTTTCCTTGAGAACCGTGGAATCGTGAAATAGGGGTTTTAGTACTGTACGGACTGTCTTTTTATTACAATCGCGCCCTTATAACGACCCTATTCTCAGGAACCGATGGGGGTTCATTAAAGAGACATTTATTTGTGAATAAACTGTGTGTATTTTTTTATTTTGCCACAACTACATGTAGTGATATGAACAAGTTAAACACATTAGCAATAGTAAGAAGAGGTCAACTTGGTTTAGTTTTACCTTATCACTATTGCTGTGGGTGATGTTCTGCCTGTTGAAAACCCCAAAGCTTGTACTATACAGTCAAAAGTTAAAAACCTATTTACAAAACAAGAAAGTGTGTTCACTGACTTGCTTTTCACAGTATTAAAGATTGCAGTCTGTTGTAGGCTTTCTTTATTGTTTTTAATTAATGTAAAAAAATTGTGAAGTTGTAATTTAAATTGTGTACTGCTACATGAAGATAAATAGATTTGAGTTAACATTAAGTATGGCAGTTAAAAATAAACACTTTCTATAAAAGGAGTATGTAAATTTTTTCTTAAAAATAAAGTACTGTCACTACATAACTTTCTTAACTGTATACGTACTATAGAATTTTAAAATTTAACAAAGTGTGTAGCTATTGTAGGAAGACTACAGTTGTTTGCTGTGTGTGTGTTTATCATTAAAGTTGTGACAGAGTTAGTTGTGTGTCTGTTGTAGCTCAGCCTTGTATTGTTATAAGCCATTCGGAATAAAGTGAGCACTAAAGATTTAACCTTTGAAAAAAATCACTAGCCGTTACTGCATATAAGCCAACATTAACAACAGTTACATTTTTGTTTGTATGGTTGGTAGCGAATAACTGCATGTAGTCCCGTTTATTTTCTTATTTGAATACAGCATTAGTGTAACAACATCAATTGCAAACGACCTCTCTGTATTTAATATACTTTAAAATATTTTTTTAAGTTCTTACTGACATACCTACTGACGGTACAATTCTATTTAATCAGCGCAGTACAAGGCGACGCAACCGAGTCGATTATCGTTGGCACACGCCGCTATTGCTTCGCGCCGCAGAGATAGTTTAAAATTTCACCGACAGATGGCATCAGAGTTAGGTTTTCGCCGCATTGCGTCATTCAGTTTGTTTTTCCGTTGTGTAATGAATATGGGTTTCTGATAAACACATTCAACGTCGTCGTTCACTGCAATATGTTGAACGGAATTTGAATTCTTGAGTTGCGTGTGTCGTTTGTTTTTTTAGTGACGGTTTTAATTTAAAAGTTCGAATATACTGTGCATGGATTTACGAGATTCGTAACTGTAATTAATAGCGCCGTTAGAGTAGACGCAGAGAAACCAGTGTTTTAAGACGTTAACTCGCAGGTATTTATAACTAAGATAACTACTGAGTATAGCATGTATTCAGCCCCCGTGCATTTAATGAGTACATGTTGTAGCTAAAATTTATCGGAGCACTTTAACGTAAATGTAAACATTGTACAAGACTATGCAAATAAAAGCACGTGGCAATGTTGATGTTTACATGTAGCGGAAAGATATAAACTGGCAGAAAATATAAATTAATCAGGGCTTTTTTTAGTGCTCACTTTATTCCGAATCACCTTTATTGTTATCTTTTGTTTGGTCTGTGACTAACTGAATACATGTGAAAGCTGCCATTTTTATGATCTCACTTCCAGTTACTCAATTGGTAGCGTAACACAAATAATGTACTGATTTCTTCCATTTCATAATGTTGACAGTTCATTGGCCATCATTAAAGCATGAATTTTACGCTATCTCACAGTCATCAAACTGACAGTCAGTTGGGAAAAGCCTTTGTTGGTCATAAAGTATGGTATTGATGACTATCAAAGCATAGAATTAGATTTACTTATGAATGTTTTGTGTTCCTAGGCTGTGTTATAAGTGGTTGCGTTTTTTATTTAATACAGTAGTACTTAAAACTTATTTATAAACCATAGTATGCTGAAGACCAATAACTGATGTAATTACAAAACAAAAAATTTGTTGAAAAGTAGAAATCATGGAAGTCTGTCATGAAATTTCAAGGAGTAATCGAAACTTGGTTGAACCACGCAATGAATAAGAACATGCTACATATTGTAATGTGGCAGTAAGTTGATCATTTTTTTTTTAATTAATAAAAAAAAACCAAGATGATTTTGTTCTGTTCTCTTTATTCTGACCAGTAAATTTTAACATTTGATTTTTTACAAATTACTTTTATTTTCTTTCCATTGGCTGCGTAAAACAAAGGAGGATGTACATTACATTCCTTTTAATACAGTTTTTCCCATGGACAAGTTAGGCCACTTGTCTGAAATACAGATGTGTTTGTCCATGAATATAGCAGTAAGTCATCTGTTGCTTAACGTAGTCGTGTGGAATGAAGTGAACTACAAAATATGTGTTTTATATGTGCCTTTACCTGTATTATTATTAACTTGATGATGCTACACTGGCTAACGGGAATTACACTATTGCTCAATCACTACGCCATCGAGTCTTCAGCCTCCTTGTCCTACGCTTCTTGCGACCTCTCCACCCTGCCATTGCTGCCCGACTAATATCCTTGGGACAAACATGCCAAGTTACGTAATCGTTTGGCAGATTAATACATTGAGATCCAAGTTACTTCGAAATACGTGACAAGAAAGTTTAAGATGTTAACAGTCAGTGCAATGTGGTATTTAATAAATGTCATCTGTAGTTATATACCAGAAGAAACAGACAAAATTCAATAATATGTTAATTGGGAACATCATTTGCATCCAGGTGGACAAATAGATTGCAGAGCGGTACCATATTTTCTCTATTGTAAGCCGACCTTTTTTTTACCGTTTTGGACCATCAAAAATCCAGACTCGGCTTGCAATCGGACTCAACCATTTTACGTACAGTTTTGACCAAATATTACTTACATTTATAAAACAGGTAGTACACTTTCATCAGTACCGATACGGATGTAAACATAAACCCAATTCATATACAGTGAAACTTCCCTTAGCGGACACTTCCGAATAGCGGACACTTCCGAAAAACGGACATTTTTCCAATCACCGGCAGATTAACATGGAGCCTTATGGAGGAATACTCTCCAAATAACGGACATTCTTATTAACGGACGCGGACACATAATAAGTTGTGAATAACGGACAAAATGCGCAAAAAAGGGGTGCGAAAACAGTTGCAAAGCAGCTTCAATGAATGCTTCAGCAGCGAGTCATAACTTAGAAAGTGCGATTTGTACACCCCTTGTAAGCAGGTAGCGCGTAGCCTCGCGTTATCTCGACCCCCCACACACACGCACGCGCGCAGCTGCCGTGTAACTCGATCCTCCCACCACACACGCATGCGACGTGTGTTGTAGCGCTTAGTCATTGTTTACTCTTCTTTACATGCACTTCACGCAATAGTGTAGCAGTCGTAATCGAGTGACTTATTTTGTGTGAAATGTCTCAGAAGCGTAAACTTTTAACTTTAGAGTATAAATTAGCTGTGATTAGGATGCGTGAAAAAGAAAAATTAAGCGTTGTGACGTTGCTGCGAAGTTTGACGTGGGGAAAACTCAGATTGCCGACATAATAAAAAATAGAGAAGCAATACTGAAGTCGTGGACGGAGAATAGCTGCGGTTCCAGCAAACGTACATTCCCAAAAACGGATGGACTGACTGTAGATACACTAACGTTTGAGTGGTTTTGTAGCCTCTGTTTCTTTCTTTCTGAGGCTGCGACGTTTACTCGGCAGATTGATAGTGTAGAAAACGTTTTTT
>PNEQ01033233.1:0-26731 GCA_003012365.1 Medauroidea extradentata
AAAAAGCCAGTAAGCTTTTTATAAGCTGAACGTACGTTGAAACCCAGCCAACAGTCAATTTTTCCCGCGATTAATCATCACCATCTCTAATGTTAATTTATCGCGGGAAAACTTTAGTGTTTGCTGCATTTCAACTCACGTACAGGTTATCAAAAGATTTCTGGCCTGAAGTTTGTGCTTGAAGCTGTTACCCTATTTGACTGAGCCAATAAGAATTCTTCTATTGTAATGTTTGATGCCTGTTTTTTGTTTGCAGACAGCTATATTGAGCCAGACCATATAACTCATTCACACGTGTGATATGAAAGTCCAGCGTTTTCAAGTGTATGTTGGCACAACATATTTTCGCGATATACCATCATCTCTAGGTATAAAAACAAACTGGTGCAACAACTTTCCTTGAAAAGCAGGGGTCCCTAAAACATAGGTAAGCGATTAATGTAGCAGTAGCCTAGGTTTCACAGCCCTATGCAAGCACTGGCAACAAGAGACCAGGAAATCTCTGGGGTTCTGTGACCAGCCGGCTGAACTTAACAGTCCTATGTACACTCTGTCCTCAAATACTTGCCAGTGAGTGGCCAGTTGTGTAATTGAAGGTAGTCATGGATACAGAATCGACATGAATACAGAAGTGAAATGTCCGGTAGACCAGCGAGCTCAGTCACGCATGCCAGCAAAGTGGCTTCACTGGCCAGCAACATGGCGGAAAACACCTATCGGCAATCAGCGTAAAGGCCAGTTTGCACCGAAAAAATAACAGTAACAATGTTACTTACAAAATGTTAGTAACAAAATGTTATCAACAAATCCTAAGCTATGGTACACTATTTTATAGCAATGTTGATAGCAAATGTGTTATCAACATTGCTGAAAACACAAATGTTACTAACAAAGTTCTAAGAATGGTGAACGGAAGTTAATAGCAATGTTAATGACAAAAATACCTACAACATTGTTGATAACATTGTTAGTAACATTTATAACCAACATCCTAGAATGGGTTGGGAAAATAATGTTATCAACATTTTTGGTGACAAAGTTATTAACATGTTTCTAAAAGTCATAACTTTTGTTGCTAGCAAGTGTTATCAACAAAATGTTGACAACAAATGTTATTAACATTTTTTATAAATATTAACAAAGTTAATAACATAATGTTGGCAACAATGTTGATAAAGTGCTGTTGTCAACAACTTTCAAGCATTTTTACAACATTGTTAATAACTTTGTTGAAAACACGTGCTATTAGCAATGTTATCGTTGGTGTAAACTGGCATGAGGCCGTGTCAGTGTTTCAGGTGCATGTTTGCAACCCGCATTAACTCCACATAAATCAAGGTTAATTTTACGTACTCGATAGCAATAACAGTATTACACATATCAACGTTATCTTCGGGCTTTATCAAAGACACAGCCGTTATTAATAGAGCTGCGTTCTGCGAAATGAAGCACAACAAGCTGTTATATTAGCAACATGATACTAAAAAAACGTTTCGTAAAATTTGTAGCAACCATTCTTTGTACTTGACTTCGACAAACGCAGCAAAAATAAGAACGACTCTGTCTCTTATAAAACGTAAAGATAACGTTTTTATGTGTAATACTGTTACTGCTATAGAGTACGTGAAATTAGCCTTGATTTATACGAGGTTAATGCGGGTTGCATACATGCGCCTGAAACACTGACACGGCCCTGCTAGCCTGCAGTCGGGCCATTAGGAAACCTGATGTAACACACAGGAGTCAAACATACACGGGGCTGGTATCAACAAACTCGGACAGCCAAAATGTGACCAAGTTCGCCCATATCAGCTGAGCCGCCGCTTGTTTCCACGTCTGTATTACTGTTTGGTCTGTGCCAAGGAGTATGCGAATGTTTTCATGTAGGTCTGCTATTGGTTCATAGTCCTCAAGAAGGAGTTTTATATACAGTGGCTCAATCCCGGAAGTCACTCCCATGCATACGTAATAAAAATTTTCGTACTTTTGCGGGAAACGTCTTGTAAACTAAAGTCAAAATACATTTCAGTCTAGACACTATAACAAGAATTCCAGCAGGTCTTTAAAGTGGTTTGAGTTGCCCAAAATCCTGTCGGGAATAGTGCGATGTAATATATAAGTAGAGTGTTTAGCGAGAAGCAAAGTAACCTTCGATGGTTTGCCACATTTTACAAAACATTTTGTACTTTTACAGAAATTTTTTTGAGAACTAGTTGCTAAATATGTTCTTGTGTCCCTTCAAACAATTGTAAAATGTACAAGAATTTTGTTGTAAACATAGACAAATATTTGTAAAATATAAAAATATTTGTGAGTAAACATACAAATTTATATATTTACAAGACTAACATGTAAATGTTAGAAACATTTTCGTTAATATACAAAAAGATTTCATTGCTAACTAGCCTGCAAAAAATATTTTATATAAAGACAAAATTTTTTTTCCTTTGTAAGAGTTTGAAATATAGCGTTCTCTCCAATGAATTCGCATCATTTGCTAGTCTAACAATTATATTTTGGCTTCTAACCACACATGCGCGTAACACATGGTATCCCCACGAATTTTTATTTTAATTTTCCGACTGGATTTAGTTTCTTGGACATATTCAATTGCGAAATTATATATATATATATATATATATATATATATATATATATATATATATATACACTTAATAAATGAATATTTCGCAATGGAGTACGTCCATGAAACTAAATCCAGCCATGCACTCCCATTGCACAGTTATTTCAAAGATCATAATTTTCTACCGGATTGCAGGCGTAAAATACGTATCAAAACAACTGTAATCCAATCTCAGAAATAATAGTGGTGTATACGTTCTTGTGGTTGCTGCCTTCCTTGGTTTCACAACACAGGTCCTCTCTCGCTGTGCCGCTTGCTTGGCCATATCGTAACAGTATGATCTTTGAAAGAACTGTGCAATGGGAGTGCATAACTGGATTTATTTGCTTGGACATACTCAATTGCGAAATAAATGACTGTCAAAAGAAAACTTAAAAAACACTGACTGTTTGGAAAACTACTGTGTTTTTGTTTCGCCTCATCGTTTGTGTCGTTCGTTGTTTTTTCTGTTTGTGTCAGACATCTTTGTGTTTTGTTTCGTCTCATCGTTGTGGCGCATGTCAAGTTAGGTTTTTTTTTATATTTGTTGTATTTTTGTTATTTCTTTTATTTTCTGTTTTGTTCCCTGACCAGATTCTAGTTTTGGAATTTCATGTCGTGTATGTATACTGATGACTAAAGCATACTCTGATTATTTATGTTTTCTTGTCTTATTTTTAGTTTTCATTTGACAGTCATTTATTTCGCAATGGAGTATGTCCAAGCAAATAAATCCAGTCATAACGGTATGCCTATGCATAGGTTAGTGGATTGTAGCATGCGAGTCAATCAATGACTCATCTGAACATCTGCAGCTGAGCTTCTTGGTTAGTTAGTAGATGTTTTAAGTCTCACTTGAATTGGTGTTCTGCTGGTAAGTCACAGATGTATTACTGTCCTCTGAAGCGTAATGGAGGTTAGGCGCCGGCACACAATGCTAGAGGTCCTGGGTTCGAATCCCGGCACCGACATGGATGCTGTGTTGATCCTTCACCTCACTTCACCCGCATCGACTCCTGAGACATTTTGGTTAAGAGGGCGTGGTACATAATTCAACGCTAAAATCAATAATCTATAACTGTAGGTTTCATGAAGCCATTTTTGCGAATATTAAACAATAGCAATCCTAGACAATAGTCTTAGCCAACGTTTTAAACCAAATTGTTTCCAGTGTTACGAACTTCTGAGGCACAATGTCTGACGCCGGAACCTCGTGCATTTAATTGCGGCGCAAGAGATCGCGCGTAACGAATTAGTAATTCTTGATAAAAATTTACTCATAAAGTTGGCAAATACCATTATCTAGGATTGTCATTGAGTCTTTTATCCATATTGGCTTCGAAAAAAGCGTGGAAATCAATTGACGTTTTCGGCGTTTATTTATCTACCACGCACCCTTAAAGGGCCGTAAAACCTTCTCAAATCACAGACGTATTGTTGTTGCAATAACCTAATTCTGATTTGACTCACTCAAATGAGTTACGGCTCTTCACATATACACGCTGCCAATAACAACGGAGCAGAATTGCAGATGTGCATGAGGCACTGAAACAAACTGGGGCAAAAATATTTTCGCGATAATTAATATAAAAAAATTTACCCGACAAATTGCGGCGTAATTATGAGATAACAACTAAATCGCAAGGTCTGTAATGTAGCGAAATGTAAATATAATTTGAGGTATAATCACGTATTTAGCAATTATCTTCTCAGAATTTAAAAAAAAAAGTGAAAAATAATAATATTTAATATATCGACTGAAACCGAGCCTTAACTGCTACTCATCGGAACGGAGCGAGTACACGGGTCTTGAGCTAGCACAGGAAGGTGCAATCTAACATGCGGGTGACATTAAACTCGGGAATTTGTCCATATCCTTCCAATAAGTATGAAGCATAGCTGTCGATGAGCACGTAAGGATTCAGAACAAAATGGTCAAGAATTTATTTGCGGCAAACTTTAGTAAAAATGATTTTTTTTCCTGAGTAATAAGTTAGGTAAAAATGGCGCAACGCTGGTTAATGGAGAATAGTGTGCGAAGTGCGGAAATTAACAGCGCGCCACGGGCAGTAAGGAAGTAGTGATAAATTCTCGCCGAGTAAAATAGGGTAATTTCACAGTCAACAAGCCGTGCTGCAAACTCGCCGGGCAGCGCCCGTGCTGAGATAAACACTACAAATTACACCGTTATTAGAATTTAGTGTAATGAGGCACGGGCTTAACCTGAATTGACGGGGATGCCGACCTACTATAGGGGTTGTAGGGATGTTCCATCTACTCGTTGTTGAAAACTTCCACTGCCAACCACGTACAAGACCACGTGTGAAGGTTACTTCCTCTCAGTGGCCACGTGGTGGGGTAGCACTTCAACACTTGACTCGCTCAGTCATAATATCCACTGAAATACACTGTAAAAAAACTTTCTAAAATGTTTAGGATGTTATTATCCCAGACGTAGTATGGGACAGTTTCCATACTTGCGCCTTGTAAATATTCAAACTGTTACACTTGTTGCAATGCAAGTCTGGTAACTTCAGTATACGTTTTCACTGTTTTATAAAAAGGTTTAGGAGTGCTACCATGGATGTCTGGGAAACTATTCTACCATACCTACTTTCTTAGCTCTCCTACACGCCCGTCTGGTAAATTTACAAACTATTTCTTAAAGTGTAGCTATGTTGTATTTGAAAGAATATTATGGTTAGCATTACGCGCAGTCAAGGATAAGTGCATATGTGTATCAATAGGGGCCTGTGTTTTTCGCAGAAAGAACTTCGCCCCACGTGGTTCAATGCCTTACGCGCACATCTGTCGTCATTGATTGGATATTGTAACTCGCGAGCTTTAAGATTCTACCGGCAAATCACAAACTTGTGGTGTCGCAGGAACGTTATTGTAATTGGCTCAGACGAATGAGATACGGGTCTTCATTATAGACACGCTGACATTAACCACGAAGCAGTAATGCAGATGTGCACGTAAGTTACTGAAACAAACTGTGGTAAAAAAACGTTTCGCGAAAAACAGGGGTCCTTATTTCTTAATATAGCTACATATTTGCCTCCGATAATGTTTGCAGTATTTGGTTTCATTACTTTGCGTGCACATTGGTAAGGTACCGTAAACCGGGGTTACTTTGACTTAGCGGGGTAACTTTGACAACTCAAAATTTTGGTTTTTATGTTGTTTAATGACAAAAGTTTCAAGCATTAGCTATAAGTATAAAAGGAATTATCTAAATACTCGGCTCCGATTATCTGTTTATTTACCAGAAAACCCAAAAACTAATATCTTAAATTGTCAAAATAACCCCGAAGATGGTCAAAGTAACCCCGGATTACGGTAAGTGTTAAGTCACGGATCGACTTGAAAATAAAATTACAAAACACGCACAGTAACTGACGGGGATGAAAAAGATGCAGAAATATTTATGTAAAACACATGTAAGCAGCAAATTAATAACATTACATGTCTTCTCTTCCATTACAGGATTACAGAATGTTGTCAACGACATGTATTTGCTCTCGATTGCACTTGTCTTAGCCTTATATGCCATTCCTCAAGTCTAGGCTCAAATGAGGTATATCGTAAAGTTCTATTGGCAGAGCCACGATTTTGTTGCGAATATTTTTTCACCACTTTGTTTTAATGTCTGAAAATCTGCAGCTGTGCTTCATGGCAATTGGCAGCGTGTCTTTGATCAGATACATCTTTAATTCGATTGCACCGATAAAAAAAAGACAGAATTTGTGGCACCATACGAACACAGAATATGTAGGAATACAGAAGTGAAATAGCCGGTAGGACAGCAAACTCAATCACACACGCCAGTAAAATGGCTTCACTGACCAGCAACATTGGCGGAAACACCTAGAGCCAATCAGCGTAAGATGGCTGCCCTGCTATCCGGCAGCCAGTCCAATAGGAAACCTTCAGTAACATGCAGGACCAAACATACACGGGGCTGGCATCAACAACATCGGACAACCAATAAGCGATGAAATTCGTCCGTATCAAACGAGCAGCCACGTCTCTTCACGTCTGTATTTAGTCTGTGATATGACTGTGATATGCCAGAAGAAACCCAAGACAAGTTTTCTGACCGAAATTGAAGGAAACTTCAGTTTAGGCATTTATACCGTACAGAAACTTAGCTTTGGTCACGAAACTTGAATTACAAACTCAGAATTCCCTCGATAAAGAAACCTCACATTCCTGCCATTTACACCGCGCTCAAACAGCAGTTTCCGATATCCAGGTTTCCGACACTACAGTTTCGTGTGACGGTGTAAACATACCGCAGTATTCTTCCAGAATACAGCAAGGTTTCCGCACGTCTCTACGAATCATTTACATAGGTTGTTGCAGTAACTGTTTTCTGATTGGCAGATTCAAATGAACGACGCCTCAATATGAAGGTATTCAGCCAATGACTATGAATCAGAGCTGCAAATATTGTAAAAACGAAACTAACTCTGCCTGTTTGTTCCTGCTTCACGACTAAACTTCTGAACCGATCACAATGAAGTTTTGCATATATTTAGCCTGGGGCTTGGTGAAGGACGTAGGCTGCTTTACAGCATGAATATTCATGAGGGAAGAGAATAGAGAGAGGTTTTAATCAAATAAGTGAAAAATTCCTTTACGCGAGTTCTGGTTAAAATGTTTTATGTATGTGAAAACTATGTATGTCGTAAATATTGGCCTCAAGTAGTTAATAGTTTTAATAAACCGCCCACGATATTAAGTTATAACTAGAGATGATGGAATATCGCGAAAAATGTTTTGTGCCAGCATACCCTTGAAAACACTGTCATTTCTTGCGACATGTAAGATTTGGTGTTATACGTCTGACACAACGTAGCTGTCTGCAGATCAATAACAGGCGTCAAGTATTACAATAGCGGCATTCTTATTGGCTCAGTCAAATAGGGTAACAGCTCTAAGTACAGTTATCTTTTCATATGCTGAACGTGCGTTGAAACCTAGCAAACAGTCAAGTTTTCCCGCGATATACCATCGTCTCTAGTTATAACTATAAGACGGGAGTAAAAAGGGGCAGGAGGCAAAACCGAGTTCCAAAAATATTTAGTGGTGAAGCTAAAGTGAGTTGTGAGTGAGCCCGCGAAGTTATTTGAATATATATATATATATATATATATATATATATATATATATATATATATATATATATATATATATATACACGTACACCTTTTTATACTTTAAATTACGCGAACTAAAGCTGTGTCCGAAATGACTTGTCGGGTTACTAAATTAACCACGTGACCGCATAAATGCAGTAAATATTTAGGGATTTAGAGTGTAAAACTTTCTGAGGTAAAGTAGCGCGTAAAATTCATAAATAGCTGTGTAAATTCGTCAGCTGCTGATACGTATCCATTAAAAACAGTAATAATGTAAACAACTTCATATGTAGGAAATATTTTTTTTAAATAAATTTCGTATTCTGTAGATAACTAACCCTAAAAACCAAACAAGAAATATTAATGTATAATTCGTACTGCAGGATGTGAAATAAAAGTCATCTAAACAGTTTACATACAATAACAAACAGCCAATTTATTAAACTGTGAAAAAAAAAAAACTTTAAAATACGAACAAGTATCTAGTTTCTAATTTTGCCGCACGCAGCGCTGTTTTTTTTTGATGTATGAATCTATCCACCCTAAAATATAATAGTTTCGTTTCGGACATGGCTTAAGAGTGTGTGGTAGATAAATAAACGCTGAAAACATGTACTGATTTCTACGCTTTTTCCTAAACCAATATAGATAAATTACTCAATGACAATCCTAGATAATAGTATTTTCCAACTTTAAGAGTAAATGTGTATCCAGAATTACTAATTCGTTACGCGTGACCTCTTGCGCCGCAGTTAAATGCACGAGGTTCCGGCGTCAGAGATTGTGCCTCAGAAGTTCGTAACACTGGAAACTATTTTGTTTAAAACGTTGGCTAAAACTATTGTCTAGGATTGCAATTGTTTAATTTTCGCAAATTGGCTTCATGAAAACTACAGTTATAGATTAATGCTTTTAGCATTGAATTATGTACAACGCTCTCTTAAGGCGCGGGCAACATGTGTGGGCATGAGGCATTGTATAAAGTAGATGTAGAATCCTTCTCGCCACAAGATCAGTGTCTCTGGTCTTCTGTACAGCCTCAGTAAGTACGTCTATGCCACGTGTGTTGCAGGCACAACGACCTGCCGTGGAACATAAGGAAGTTCGTACACAATCAGTTGAAGGAGTTCAACTTCGCGGCTGATCTGAAGGCCGTCGCCCCGTGGTCTAAGAGTCCCTGGTCTCACACCGACCTCAACAGACTTCGTCAAGGCATGGTTGGAGGCCAGGTAAGATTAGTCTAAAACAAACTCGCATGTTGCTCCTAAGACAAATACGTAGGCACCTGTACACTTCGTCTTTTCTTTGACGTATTAGTACTAGACACGTACAAAATTCGTGTTATCATTTTAGAACTGACTAAACTTCATTGACCTGTACTGAACACAGTCTGTGTTGTCATTGGCTACCGGCTGTAAGTAATGCATGTTATTTACATATTTAGCTGTTTTATTTGCGACTGGTCAATCTACAATGGAAATTTTAACTATTGGCTAAAAGAGCTCCCCTTGGCAAGCCACGACATTGTACGATAATGGAAGACATCGAGGTAACGTCGACCAACAGTCTCCTGTTAGGAAATAATGCGAAATGTCATTTCTTAATTAATTCCTGAACATGAATTTCGACAATGATTCTCAATATGCCCGAGTATTCCATTAAAAGTTTCAAGTTGCCTGTAAAATAATGGTTTGAAAAGAAATGTATTTAACGTTTATATGGTTTTTCGTACAAACATCGTGGCTGCGGGACAAGAGGACACGGGCCTTAATAGCTACGTTTTAAAGCCATGGTGACAGTTGAATTGAAGGGAATATGGATACGATAAGGAATACACTAGTAAAGAAGCAGGGACACCCTGAGAAAACACGCAGGCAACAGCTCCGTCAGAAACGAATCACTAGGGACTCCTGTTTTTCGCGAAAATAATTTTCCAACAAATTGTTTCAGCACACCATGTAGCCCTGCTTGAAGGACATTGGCAACGAGTTGTTGTGCAGAGACGTCTTTGATTTGTCAACACCAATAATAAGACGGTTATTGCGACATTACACGTGTGTTACTTGCAGGTAGAAGCCTGAAGCCTAGTTTACACCAACGTTAACACTGCTAATAACTAGGGCCATGAACATTTCGCGAAAATAATTTTGCTCCAGTTTGTTTCAGTACCTTATGTACACATTTACAGTTCCGATTAATAGAGCCACGATTTTATGGTGAAAAGATTTTTGCAACATTTGGTTTCGATGCGTCATGTGCACGTCTACAGGTCTGCTACATCGCCCGTAATAGGACAATTTTACCCTCACTGGCCTTGTCAAATTATAGACGTAAGGAGTCACAATAATCTTATTCTAATTGGTGCAGTCAAATGAGAAACGTGTCTGAACAAAGACACGCTACCAATAACCCTGAAACAGAACTGCCGAGGTGCGCAAGAGACACTGAAACAAAGTGGGGCAAAAATATTTTCGCGACAAAATCGTGGCCCCACCGATTAATAGTCAGTGATTGGATGATTTAACTGTCACGTGTCCTGCGGTTCTACTTGCAAATAACATACTTGTGGTGTCGCAGTTACCTTGCTGTGGTTGGCACAGTCAAATGCGAGACGTCAATTCTCAAGGACACGCTGCCAGTTACTATGAAGCTGACTGCAGATGTGAACGAAAGGTAGTAAAACAAACTGGGGCAAAATTCTTTTCGCGAAATGTTCATGGCCCTACTAATAACACGTGTTTTCAACAAAGTTATTAACAATGTTGTAGGCATTTTTGTCATTAACATTATTATTAACTTCCGTTCACATTTCTTAGAACTTTGTTACTAACATTGGTGTTTTCAGCAATAATAACAACACATTTGCTGCCAACATTGCTATAAAATAATGTACCATAGCTTAGGATTTGTTGATAGTATTTTGTAACTAGCCTGTTTTAAGTAACATTGCTACTGTTATTTTTTTTGGTGTAAACTGGCCTTAAGACACGTGAGAGTTAAAACATATAATCACTAGGCATGAGGCAGATGTGTACGTAAAACACTCAAACAAGTTGTTGCACAATTCTTGTCGATAAAACCAATGGCACCCACGAATCACACATGGATAATCGGTACCGTCCCCGCCATCACTCAGACCTGGATCACATTAGAGGGAGACGAGCGGTTTAACCACTACATCATCGCGGAACAACATTCGTAGAGCCACTGGAATATAATGAAACAAAAATGTTGCACCAATATTTTTTTATTCATGCAGCATTCATTTTTTTGTTCTCAAATTAATTTATACCAGATGACAAGTTTCCTTACATAATGAACCGCAGCTATAGAAAATAATTTGTCTAGTAGCACTCACACACAAGCTTTGCTTATGCGAGTTTGATGTCTTCCATTATATAAAAAGTATTTATGTAAAGTGCTGTAACCGGTATATGGAAATAAAATTATTATTGTTATTGTTATAAGTTGTTTCAATGTCTTACGTTCACACGTGCATCTGCTTCGTGGTTATTGGCCGCGTGTCTTTGTGTAGAAGCTTCACTTGTTCCACTGTGCCAATCAGAACAACATGCTTAGAGGCACTGGAAAATCGCGGGAATAGTTGACTGTTTGCTAGGCTCCAACGTGATGTATATAACACTGAATGTATTGTATCAACATTGGCTATCGTTTATTTGTAGTATTTTTTCTCTGTACAACAGGCCCAGTTAGAACTGCACAGCTTGGACACACAGCGTGTGTGGTTTGACCCAAAACTGTTCACACGTGCCACGGTTAATATAATACAGTTTAATGGAGACTATTTTAAACATTTTCGCGATTTTCTAGTGTCTCTAAACATACTGTATGTTTGTGGCTAGCAGGTAAAACGCCAAGATGCTGGGAGTTGGAAACATCCCATCATTGACAACGAAAAGGCCGACTAGACGCCGACCCCCTCCTCCCCCTCACCCCGTAGCTCAGTTGGTTGAGCGGCCGACTTTGGTGCGAGGGGTTCTGGGTTCAATTCCCAGGTCTGGTCGGGTGTAAAATTTATATTTGTCCGTTCAAGTCGTTTCAATAAAGTTGTAAAAAGTGTTGGGGGGGGGGGGGTGTTTGACTCGTTGGCCATGTTGAGACCTCGTCAAGGAGCCTAACATTTTTTTAAAAAGAAAAAAGTGGTTAGACCACTCGCCTCCCAAGAAAGGCGATCCGGGTTCTATTCCCAGCGGGGTCGGTCCCCGGATTTTCGCACGTGGGAATCGTGCCGGACGATGCCAGTGGTCGGCGGGTTTTCTCGGGGATCTCCGGTTTCCCCCGCCTTTTTATCATTCCGGCGCTACTCCAGACTCATATCATGTGTCCCTTCACCAGCGCTAAAGACCTAGATGTTTAGCGCTGAAAAAAAATCCCTCACTCACTGACCACTAAGCGAAGCTGCTGATGTGCGCGTAAGGCTCTGAAACTAGTTTTTGCAAAATACTTTTCAGCAAAATATCAGTGGCTTTACATGTTCGAAGTTAAAGATGCGTATATCCACCTATTCTTATCGAAAAGCGAAATATCTTTGTTTTATATCACAAAAGGACTTTTTCCGTAGTAAATTTTTGGGAGATACAGTAGCCAAACTTTTTTTGAAAGCGTTAAAATATGTTACCTACTGTTCGTTACTGAGACTTCACAGGGAGTTTTTCATCCCTCTGCATGCGCGATGGATATCGGCTCGAAACAACGTCATTCCAACAACTCCGACCATCGCAACCACGTGAGGGGAAACACTAGGAGGGGAATATGAGAGTTAATATTCAAGGCAGGACGTGGTAGAAAACTCCTCACTCGTTTGTATTCATACAACCGAAAACTTTTTGCACGCGAAGTTGGCAGGGCCCGTAATGTATTCCTGCAGGTCTACATTTAGTTGTAATTGTTTCGTCCATTCAACCATAAATGCCACAACCTTGTAATATTTTTACTTTTGCAAAAATGAAATAAAATAAGTAACTGCGACAAAACTTACACACATTGTGTGTATGTGCGACAATTCGAAATGATAAGCCCAATTTTTTTATAAGATCTTGTTGTTTTGTTTCATTCTGTTTCAATTTTTCCAATTTCGGCTAGCTATTTTTTTGCTTTAAAGGTAAACAATACATTTAAGCTTTTTAAGAAATGGTTTTATGTGTTCTTTTTTAATTTAAGGGTAACTGGTAGGTTTATAAACTTTAACATTTCTACATCTGATGAAAATATTAAAATAATAATATTTTATTCAATACAATTTAAAATGTACTGAATATTTGTTGTCACATAACAGTTATTAATATTCTAATACACAAATTTTTTACAACCTTAGAATAAATAAACTGTAAAATATAAGTTAAGTTGTAAGTCCAACAATATTCACAGCATTCAGAATAACAAATAGGCGGTTTTCATTTAATATAACCAGGGACCATTCTAATTAAAACAGCTTACAATGTCAAACAAAAAAAACATTGAATCGTTCCATCTCTTTGAAAGCTACGAAGCCACACACACACAGAGAGAGAGAGAGAGAGAGAGAGAGAGAGAGAGAGAAAGAGAGACAACATAGGCGTCAAACTTATTATAACAATCCTTATTTTTCGTCGGGGATTAAAAAAATAGGCTTCGTAACACCAAATAATATTATAATATTATGGTTTCACTTACGCATTTAAGATAAAATTCGTACAATAGCAGTAAACAAAATACTCTGAAAGTTTTTTTCCTTATAGCTCTCCCGATTTCAGAGCACTTTTTGCACTGCTGAAAGTTGCACTTATTGTCCAAGCGAGGCGCGTAAATTTCAGGCTATTTCAGAAGAAGCATGCAGAAAAGACCAAAATATGGTCGTCACACGTGACATAATGACACAGTGGACATGTAGTGTGGTATGAGAGGCTAGCGTAGGAACGATATTGACGTAACCATGTATGTGACTCATAACTCATTTGAATGATGTGTTTGTGGTATACATGACATAAACTGGAGTGTTTTGCTGGGTACACGCCATTGCTGTCGAATGTTTGTTGAATCGCAGAAAACCCAAGTCACAAAAAATCGAAAATGGACTTACACCACTATAGAATTCCTGCAGTGAGGTCTACATACTTACCAAATTTCGTGCGTCCTAGTCCACTACATATTTCCCTTGCATTACGTATTAAATAACGTAATCCCTGAAGTTTAACACAGATACAAACTTTGAATTCTCTCTCCTGAAATATTTGCATTTGGTAAGTATGTAGACCTCACTACAGGCAATTCTATAGTGGTGTAAGGCCATTTTCGATTTTTTGTGACTTACACCACTTGACAACTAACCCAACCATATAATAAGGTCTATGCACGAGAAAACTGAGTCAGTCAATCAGGAACTGCTTGGAGCAACCAAATTATTAGTTTGTGTATCGCTAAATAAATATTTTTGTTGCTGAAACCTACATTACTTTGTTAATTTTTTTTTTTTTTTTTTTTTTTTTTTGCTACCAAAGTGTCACATTTGGTTAGTTAAGAGCGTGGTTCACCTCAGTTTTCAACGTCCATTTTTTATTTTCATATTTGTACCAGATATTTCTTTCTTATTTTAGACACAAATTGTAATTAAACCTTCCTCTTAGGAAATGTGCGTATCTCACATAGTTTTTGCGTATTGAGTCGTAAAGATAAAAATATGTATTTTAAGGTTTTATGTACGCCACTAAAAGCAACTGACATACCAAACAGAAAAAATTCACAGTGTATAACAATGTCGTAGGCTATGATTTGACGTATATAAAAAAAATGCTGAATTTGTAAAATGAAGATTTCAATATTTCAATATTTTTAAAATACAGATATATACATTTTTTATTTTTATATGTGTCAAGTCATAGTCTACAACATTGTTATGCACTGTGAATTTTTTCTGTTTGGTATGTCAGTTGGTTTTAGTGGCGTACATAAAACCGTAAAGTGCAAATTTTTATGTTTACGACTCAATACGCAAAAACTATGTGAGATACACAAATTTCCTAAGAGGAAGATTTAGTCATAGTTTATTTTTAAAATAAGAAAAGAAATATCTGGTACAAATAAATAAATAAAATAAGACGTTGAAACCTGAGGTGAACAGCGCCTTAAAGCATAGGTTTTTGGGCCGAGTCGTTAAAAAACTGGAAGCTCGAACCTGGGACCTCTAATACTGAAGACTCTTATTAACAATCACGACCTAGATAGAACGCTGATGAGTGGCACATCATATTGTATATACAAGGTTCGAAAAAGATATGACATCATCGCAGATGTATATTAAAAAAACTACTCCTCAATTTTTTTTTATGTAGAAAGATTTATATCGAGACGGTTTTTACGTAAGTAAAGTTTCATCAAATTACAAATCTAGCTATAATGCTAATTGTCACAAAAATTACAAAGTAACTCTCGAGGTGCGAGTACAAACATTAAGGTTTGGTTGGCGTTACAAAATATACTATTGTTACCTTGCAAACCAATTATTACAATTGCTTGAAAAAACATATTTTGTTGTCAGGCGTGAAAACTTTGCCAAATAAAGTATATGTTTTGTTGGGTCAACACAATTACGGGTTTGCCTTTTTTTTTTGTGTGTGTGTTCTGGTACCAAAACATTTTGTCAGCTCAAGTAAATATTTATTTCGCCCTATTCAAACAAACATTATGTAAGAATTTGTATCAGTGAACCTGCGACTTCACTTGGTCTAAGTTCTCAAGATTATTATTTCTTATGGGTAGGGAATCGGAGATTTTCTTAAAAATATTTTTACTTTTTTTTCTATTCTTGTATACACGAGCAAATATGCTTCGTGGTTGCTGATTGGACGGTTAAACTGCCAGTGTCTTTGGTTTGTAACCGCCATTCACAGACGTGTGCTGCCGCAGTAAACTTTGTACCGCGTTCTGATTGGCACATTCAAACACCTAAGTGATGCTTCCACACAAATAAAGACGCGCTGCCAGTAACTGCGAAACAAAGCTACAGATGTGAACATAGGCATTAAAACAAAATGTTGAAAAAAAAAAAAACGTTTTAGTGAAAATCAGGTGTTCTTATTTATGGTATCGTTTCGGCAGAATTTTGTACGTTGTCGCCACGTTTACATCGAGGTTTGTGTCCGTCACATAGAGCAACTACAATTTGTAGCATTTACTGTCGCTGAATTACCACACTCACACACACACACACACACACACACACTCTCTCTCTCTCTCTCTCTCTCTCTCTCTCTCTCTCTCTCTCTCTATCTATCTCTATCCCTCTATAACTCTCTGATCTGTCAGGTCACATGTTTCCAGTCACAGTTTTGCTCGCCTTCATTGAATATGCGCTGTTGCCACATATGACGCGCCAAACACAGGTAGGTATGTGAGTCGTCGTATGTTCTTCTATAGGAAATATTTACTGTTTTACATGAATTGCGAAACACGACACGTCACGTCCATATATTTTATCCGTACTGCTCGACCTTCTACACACGTTAATATATTTCTTTTTGTACAAGGAAATGCCGGTCAATAACTAACGAAACATTTTTCAGGTAGGTACTATACCGAAAACGTCTCAAATCCTTGAAGTAGTTAAACATATTCGATATACGTATCAAACGGTATAAAATAAACATTAAAGGGAAATAGCAGCAAAAATATTCTTACAACAAACAAAACACTTCTTTCGTTTGTAACTATCCCCCATTTCAAGAATCGTTCAAAAATGACAAAAGATTTTTATTTTAGGATATTTAGCTTACAATACAGAAATATTGTCTTAGAACAAATAAAAAATTAGAAACCATTTGATTGGTGTGTTCAAAATATCACAACTAACTTCACCGTCAAGATATATTTTAAACTATCTTGTTCTTAACAAAAACTTTTGTTACCAATACTGACACTTTTAAACAAAACATATTTTGTCAAAGTAACTTTGCAGCAGCTCGTATTCAAACAACAATTTTTCTTATCAGAAACAAAATATTTTGCCGTGAAAAGGAAAGTGTTTGAAACTTATACATTCAACCAATTTTTGTTACAAACCAAGCAATACTTTTGACCGTTTGTATCACACCGTCATTTTATAACTGCTATGTGCTTGTGCCAAACACTTTATTTTCTCAAAGAACATGTTAGATACGATATCGAACGAGAATATTTATTGTACGCTGTGCAACACATATTATTTAGTCAACTCACATTTTAATAGGGTTTCAAAGGGCTGACTGGGTCCATTTAAAGAGTTTGTAACATATGTAACATTATTTGGAATCATTCTTGTTAGCGTACTTTCTGAAGGAAAAAGTAGTTTTATGAGATCACTTTCCTGTCTGTGTGTTTTAATGCGTGTTTGTAGGTGTGTGTGTGTCTAAAAACTTTTGATCCAGCAGACCGAATTTCATCAAACCTTGTACACGCATAGCACTTAGCAACCTGACTTCAATTTTATATATTTCGTTTACGCCGTTTTCATATTTTCAAAATGGCGGCCATTTTATATTTTAAAATCAAGTTGGATATATATATATACATATATATATATATATATATATATATATATATATATATATATATATATGTTAAAATTTCATCAAATTTGGTACACAGATACTAGATACCAATCTGACTTGTCTTTTTTGTAATTCGTTCATCCTGTGTGTAGCCTATATTTTAAAATAATTTTAGTTTTATATTTTCAGCATAGTATAACATACCTTTAGAAGTATTTTTCAGAATTAAACTAAACTTCTAACGCATATACTACATACAAAGCTGAATTTACGGGTTTTAAATCGTTCATATTTTATACAAATGTTCAAAATGGCGACCATTATTATATTTTAGTAAACTATCATAAATCTTAGGATATATTATTCAGAATATTCCCAAACTTGGTACATATATTTTACATATAAAGCTGACAAGAATATTGTGCATTTCTTTCATCCTGTGTTCAAATTTCAGAATGGCGTCATTTTTGTATTTTTAGTATAGTATGACTTTTCTGATTAAATATTTTAAGGAATTTAATGAAACTTGGAATACTTACTACATATAAAGTTGACATAACTTTTGCCTATTCTCGTTCATACTTTTGTAACATTTTGAAAACGGCGGCTAATTTTTATCTTTGTATAAGAAAGATAGCTCTGAAAATGTTTTCCTGAATATCATTAAACTTGTTACTCGTATATTACTTAGCAAGCTTACTTATCTTAAAAAAGATTTCGTGCTTCATGCGTCTAAATCAATATCCCCGAATTACGTGAGCGATTTTAACTTTCGGGGTGTAATTTTCACCCACTTTGAGGAAATTAGGATTATCAGCTCCGCTGGTGACATTTTGTTTGTACTTATTTTAGTCTTAAACGAGAGCAGGTACCGTATCAAATATATGTTTGGCAGTTTTGTTTAAAGTGGTTTTTGCCGTAACAGCTAATTGTTCTGCAAAACAAGATAATATGCGGTTTCTACAAAAAAAATCAATTAACCAGAATTTGGTTATTTACATAACTAGATAAAACCACATTATTAACTACCTGGAAAATATCAAGCAACATGGAGAAAACGATTTTAAACCAAATTTTCAAACATGTTTTTAATATTTACTCCTATATAGGCGTGAAAAATTAATACAGCTAAAAAAATAGAAACAGTTAGGAAAATGATTTGTGATCAAATTTACAGGAATATATTACAACTGGTATCAAGCCGAGGTAAGTTTCAAGCTGCAAGGAGAGAAGAAAATTAAGAATTTTCAGGAATACATAATGTTACTTGTAAAGTGCTTCAACTTGAGCTAAGTAAGCCGACTTGTGCAGGAGTTAGGAATGCTGTTCAATATCTGGGGTGGAGAGAAGTATCAAAAACTCGTTAGCCATGCAGGCAGCGAGATACTTCTCGACAAAGTGGAATGAAACGACTTAGCTCGAGAGACATGGCCGAGCAGAGAACAGTGGTCTGGGTCGCTAGGTATTTGTAGGTTGCCTAACAAGTTAGTGGTGAGGGTTAGAGAAACTGGAAACTCGCGGAAACTGTTCAAATATTTGCTAGACTCCAACGTGCTATGCTGTTGTGTATAGCACTAAAGTAGTGTTTAGTCAACAACTAAGTGAAAAGACATGGCCGTCTTTAGTAGAAGTCCGGAGTCTTGAGTATGGCAACACTGCATCGGAGGCCTGCTGCCGGTCGCTCATTGGCTGCCCTAGTCAGCGTAGACGTGTACACGTTGCAGAGACAAGGGCAGTTAACAAGTGACAGGCAGCAGCCCTCCGATGCAGTGTTGCCACATTTAAGACTCCGATCTTCTACTCAAGCTGCCATGAAAAATATCAACAAACCTGATGCAGTTGTCACCCATTTCCATGATGGATGATTAAATGTACACATCATCTGTCGTAGTCCTAATGTCGATAGCTTGATCATTCTTCGTTCTGAACACAATTACAACAATACCACTGGTTTCCATGTCTCTTATATCCACGATCACCACACGTCTCATTTATCCACTGGCTTCAGTAACTAAGCGACCAGATTCACTCTACAGAGTAGATATGGCTGTGGAGGCGAACACAATGAGGTTTGTCGTTATCATCGAGGAAAGATTTTTGCAACACTTTGAACACATCTGCAACTCTACATCGTGGTTATTAGCAGCATATATTTGTATAGAGACGTCACATATTTGACTGCGACACCACACGTCTTTGATTAAAGGGTTCAACCCAAAGACGCTGTTTCTACACATTTTTAAAAACATCCATTCACTGAACAGAGCTGCAGGTGTGCACATTGGGGGAAATATCTTTCAACAAAAATCAGGGGTTCCTAAACTGAAAGTTTTTTATTGATATTACCTATAGGGAATGCCATTAACTTATCGCGAAAATAATTTTGCCCCACTTTGTTTCGGTGCCTTACGAGCGCATCTGCAGCTACATTATGTGGTTATTGACAGTGTGTCTTTCTGAAGTGATGCCTCTCGTTTGCCTGAACCAAGCACAAATATGTTACAGATATATTACGCGTCTGTGATTTGCGGGGAGAAACTTAAAGCACGTGAGAGTCAAAATATCTTATTTTGAACATGAACGAGAGCTGCAGATGTGCGCGTAACGCACTGAAACAAACAGGGGCACAATTACTTCCGTGCAAAGTTCGTTGTCCTAGACCAATAACAAATATTTATTCGAAACACGGATTCTCTCTTCAACAAGCTATGTTAGAACTGTACAGTTTTAACTCGGAACATGTGTGATTTGTCTCAAAACTGTTCACACGTGACACAAATTTCATCGTTCAGTAATAGTAGGATAGAGACTCTTTGGTTTACTGAAGATTACGTTATGTTGAGTGTAAATATTCCCGCGATTTTACAGTTTCCGTAGTGACAATCCCATTTACAAATTAGGAGAAAATTTCGGGTGTTCATTAAAAAATCTAAACGCATCCATACCTCTGTAATTTTGCACTAAAAACCAGGGCACAACAGCTGCTATTTAATTAATGACGTACTGTTACAAAATTTTGCCTCTGGCAAGTTTACTTATCTTTAAAGCCAGGCGTGTCCACTATTATTCATTCAGAACAAGACACTGCCATTTTTTAATAACTTAATGCATAGCAATATCCCACAATTACATATTTAAATGACGTACAGCAATAAACCTGCTATATTTTATATTATTTTCGCAACATGTTACTTCTTGTTAAAACTGCTACATCGGGAAACTGTTAAAATCTGAAGATTACATTAGCAAAATAATTTCACTGGTTGAATCAGAACTTTTCACTGATTGAAAAAGGAACGATTTTTTTGTGATGTATAGAAAATGCGTTATTTTACCTAAAGTGAATTTTTATTTTTTTTTCTAAATAACGTCATAAGCTCAACAAAATCATGCACCAAAGTTTAAAAACCGAGGCATTCCATCGGAACGCGAACGCACGATCTTCAATATATAATTATATAATTCAATCGGTAGCCAAAAGTGAACGGTTATTTTTTAAATTAATTTCATTATTGTTTACCAGTTATGATAGTCTTCTTAGTAATAAAACTGTTGTTTGTATTAAAGTGTGGACTTTTCAAAGCACCACAATGCATAGTAGCAACAGAGAGAAACTGAACAATAGTAAAACTCAACTATCCTGAACAGCTGAAGAACAAGAATACTTATCATTATGGTACCGTACTGTAAATATTAAGGCACACTACATTTATGTGTAAATTATCAAAGCACATAATTCGCTTTAAACAACGATCACACAAGGATAGTAGCATGATTGCTGTGGAAATGATGGTACGATAGTTATACGTAGTCTAAAATCTTATAAACCTGTTGATAAGAAATTTTAGTCACATACTTATATTGTGGTTTTCAAATCACATATAGATTAGAAGAATTCTTACTGATAAATTAGTGAAATATACTTACTAATAGTATATGTTACGTCAGTCTGCTGTTTTGTCACTTTTTACCAGTCAACATTGACAAAACAACATATACGCCAACTGACTTTAATTAAGAATGCAGATAGCTCTCTTATGCGTTCACTATAATATTTTCCCTCTGCTACATTCTTCTTCTTTTTATTGTAGTTTATGCACACACAGAAGCAACGCTTTGCTGCTAGCACCTGGGCACACTCAGGATACGCCGCATGTGCGAGAGAACTTTAAACTTGGAGAAGAATCCTTGGCAAACTTCCGCCGCATAGTTCTTCCGACCAAGGACTTGAAACTTTACCAGCGAGTTCTAATGTTTCAAGATCGCACGCTTGATTTATTGTCCCTAGTGTTGCGACCAAGAATAATTACGACCCCTGCTGAAACTGTGCTAGCTTTGTTTGTCTCAAGAGCTTAGGGCTTGCATCGCCGTTGTATGAATCATTCGAAAAGTTTTCTAACTATGATATTCGGAAAATTATCACAAGAGAAACAGTCGATTGTACAATCCGTTTACGGTACAGTGTTATTTTAACGCCCACTTAATGGGGAATAAGTGTCGCCATTTTGGATGTAAGGATTGCTCCTCACAATTATTACTTTCAGTGTCACTTTAATATCTTTATAGACACAAATATCCCCTGATAGAATTTATTACGTCACGAGTATGTGTATATCAATTCATCAACGATACACGAAACAGACCAAAGCAATTAATCAGTATTATATTCCGGAATTTTCTACAAGATAGATTATCACCGGCATTCCGTCAATAATAATTTTTAATAGACAATAGAGTCTTACTCAGTGCTTTAAAGTAGCCAGAACTTTAATCATGAAACTCGAATACAATTAAGTCCTAATAATTAATCAGTTTGGGTTGACGCCTGCCCTTCTCCATTAACGTGTGTATTTGCAATATATGACAGACTTTACGTCACTGAACTATACACACATGTGCAGAGTTACTGAGGGAAGTCCACTAAGAATTTTAATTGATTGAATAGTTTTTTCATATTTTTACGAGATATTGTTTGTTTTGTAGACATACATGGTGATTATTGTTTACAGGAATAAAAATGTTTCAGCTCTCGAAGTTTTTGTATAGTGGCATGTGAAATTCAAATTATCCATTAAACGGTTTTCTAATTGATAGGAAAACCAACTGATTGACAGAATTGAAAAAAGTCACTCCAAAGAACAGTGTCTCGGGTTATGTCCAGATACGTGTAATTAGCCGCATTGCATTTTTTGTAATTTTTAGCTTTGCATAAAGTTGCAAAAATTTTATTTATAATCAAATTTTTTTATACAACAAAAAAAACCACCGGGGGTTTTTATGTGTATCTTACCGTAGTGCATAACACCGTGGGAATTATTTTATTTATGTAAGTTCTGTTGGTTTTCGTAGTATAAGACGTTTTATGTCAATTCTGACTTTGGCATGCAATTATAGAACAAGAAATTACCAGCACAATCGATAAGCCTCCTCAAAGTGGGTGCAAATTAACCCTGATAGTTGAAATCGTTTCGTAATCTAGGAATATTAAATGATAATATTGATTTAGACGTAAGATACACGAAATACACTGAAGGTAAGTCAGCTTGCTAAGTAATATGAGAGTACGCAGTTTAATGAAATTGGGGGAAAATTTTTCTGTGATGTATTTCCGTCATAAAGATAAAAAAAAATATGTGCCGTATTCTAAATATTACATAAGAGTGACCAAGATACGCAAAAGTCAAATAATCTTTGCATGTAATATGTGTACCAAGTTTGGTGAAATTCCTGAAAATATTTCTTAAGAGATGGTGTACTATGCTAAAAATATAAAAATGGCTGCCATTATGAAATTATGAATACATAATGAACGAAATATAGAAAAGTCGAATGAAATTTGCACGCAGTATGTGTGTACCTAGTTTGATCAAACTATGCTAAAAATTCAAATATGGCCGCCATTTTGAAAATATGAGCACGGAATAAACGAACTGTACAAAAGTCAAGTCAGTTTTGTATGCAGTACATGTGTACTAAGTTTGATAAATTCAGAAAAAATATTTACTATGATATGTACTACTATGCTAAAAATATAAAGATGGCTACCATTTTGAAAATACGAACACATGAATGAAATACATATAAGTAAAGTCAACTTCTTATGCAGTGTATGTGTATCAAGTTTGATGAAATTCTGAAAAAAAAAAAAAAATTCCTGAGATATGTGATACTATGCCATTAATATAAAAATGGCCACCATTTTCAAAATATTAACACAGGATAAATGAAATACACAAAAGTATAGTCCACTTTGTATATAGTACATGTGTACCAAGTTTGATGAAGTTATGAAGTATGGTTACTTAGATATCTATCATGAGCGAAAAAATTTTTAAATGGCCGCCATTTTGAAAATATTAAAGATCGCAAACGAAATATGTAAAAGTAAATTCAGGTTGCCTGTATAAAGTTTGATGGAATTAGTTCACTCTTTTAAAAGTTTTTCGGAAGGGTTACACACACATGGACACACACCAACATACACGCCCATATATACACATCCTCACACACACAGAGAGAAAGGTGTTCTCATTAGCCTACTTTTTCCTTCGGAAAGTAAGTTAGACTAAAAAATATGAAAGCTAGAAAACGTTCGTTACTATGAAAATTGTCACAGTACGTGTCTACGTAATAATACAAATTGTATTAAGCAATAGAAGTATTTTGTGAACTCCTTAATGCCTTGAAAACTATAAAGGAACATTCTTCCAGATGCACTCTCATGGAAATATCAGTGCCTATGAAGCTAAAAGTTACAAGGATACAATTTATTGTATCTCTTGTATTTTATTGTAGCGTTCAAGAACTATATAGCCTACCAACAATATTTACAGTAAATAAAAAAAAATCTGCACATTGTTGGAATGAACATGACTGATTGGAAATCAGGTTACACAAATCGAAGCTTTTTGACTGAAACACGCGCTTTGTTCGTGTGGGTGGCACCTTCTGCAAGTTCTGCACCTAACCGTTCTTGTGCCTGTGGGCTGCACTCAACCAAACTGTTTTGCTGGCTGGTGTAACTACGACTTCAGAACTTGAGTCCTACAACTTTTGTAAACGTCCGTAGGCATGAATTGCAACTCTGGATGATTTAAAAGAGAATTTTAATAATATATACTTGTACGTTATATATACTGTATATCTGTGTGTGTATATATATATATATATATATATATATATATATATATATATATATATATATATATATATATACACACACACACACACACACACACACATGGGTGTCCAGAAACTACAGGCGTATCCAGGGGGTGTTTTGGGTGTCCAAACTCCACCCCGAAATTAAAAAAAAAAAACGTATGCATTGTTAAAAATATTATAAATATTATAATCTTGGGCAAAAATTTATGTACTTTAAATCCTCTATTTTGATTCTAAACCGGCCAAAATCCTAATAATCACACCACTTGAATACTGGACTAAATTGGAGGTAAAAATGTTTCTGGCAAAATGTTGTACGACGACATTTTATGTGCGCAATTTGGCGACACTGCACGGAAATAGTCCCCTCTTGCACTCCACAACAATGCATTATTTATTGTATGCTACGTCAAGTAAACACAGAATCGTGTTTGGACAGCTCGGGATTTTAACCTGGACCCACAACATGCAGGTAAGAACAGTAGTTGTATGATAAGTAAGATATATGTGGAGTGCAAGAGGGGTCTAACTACATTAGCGCTATGTTGCCACATGTGCATATGAAATATCCTCGTACACCATTTGCCACCTACATCTTCGTCTCCATTTTAGCCCAGAATTCGAGTGGTGTGCATATTAAACATTTGTTTCCATTTGTTTCTGAGGGGCTAAATAAAATGAGAACACCACGAAACTTACAGGGGAACGTAACAACACAGGGGTAGAGCGAAATTTGCTTGGCAAAAATAACTAACTTCAAAAATAAATAAATAACATATTTTAATTAAAGAACACATAAAACTGCGAGAGGAATTAATTCAATGACTCGGGATACGGATATTAGCTATCTCCCTGGACAGGAAGTAGGCATATGGGAATTTTAAATACTTCATTACCACTCAACTTAGAACACCAGCGTTTCTACATTGTTAAAAATTTCCGTGAATTTACGGACAATCTTACGGAAACGTCTGTTTAATTAACGGAAACATTATTTTGTAACACAGCTATATATAAATATGTTTCAATAATTAAACATACGTCAAACTGCGAGAAGAAACTAAATAAATAACCGAACGCATTATTGCGCCTGCATCCTAAAGAAGTCACATAAATATGCGAGATTCCATAAGTGGAGCTAGTTGCCTTCCGTAAATTAACGGACACATCTGGAGAATTTTTTACCAGCACTTCTCCGTAAAACAACGAAAATTATTTTTAACAGTGCCACCTAATGTTTGTGAGAGTTTTTAACAAATGTTGTTTAGTACTCCTTAGTAACGTACTAAAAATTCCACTGGCATTCTGTACCACTTGAAATACTCTCATGTACAACGTTATAAATTTTAACGGAAATGTACCGTTAATAAACGGAAATAGTGTCCGTAAAAGTAAAATACGGAAATGTTTATAGTAAATATACACTACGGAATCATACGTAATATGTCCATAAGTCTGCTGCGGACACTTACGCAGAAAAAAATCGAAAATGTATGGGTTAGAAAGCTGTAAATATCAACAATATATTTTAACATCATCACAGGTAAATCTGCAAATCTGTATAAATGCAATTCTAGCATTATAGACATGTAAGTATGGCTCAGTTCCGTGTGATGAAACTGTTTTATGGAAACTTCTGTTGGGTACGGAAATAAGTTTCTGTGAATTCACGGAGGTATCTGGAGAAATTTTTGCCGGAAATTCCGTAAATCGACGGAGAAATTTTTTACAGTGTGTACACGACGCTTTCCTTTACAACCAATTAACGTAAGGGTGGACAATCTACTAAATAAACGAATTAGATATCAAACGGAAACATTTACTAATGGTATCAAAACGATATTACAATAAAATAGGAACTTTGGTTTAAATACGTAAGTTACATTAAAAATAATTATAAAATACTTAACGATATCAAAGAATAACAAATTTTATCCTTGGTTATTTAAAAAAAAATCAATGTCAACTCTAAAACCGACATTACAATTTAAACAAATATACAGACACACACACATATGCATTCATACAAGCCATTCACGTATGATAAAAGTAATATAATCGAATATGGTGTTCAGTTAAACCTGGAAAATGGTTGTCGACACAAAGGCTACAACACTGAAAAAAATCTGCCCGAAAATATTTTCAAGAAAATCAAGGGTACCTACTTAATGTGCATTTTCTGTATAAGTATAGCAATGCCGTAACTAGAAGATATTACTTTCTGTATAAGTATAGCAATGCCGTAACTAGAAGATATTATTTTCTGTATAAGTATA
>PNEQ01033244.1:0-16052 GCA_003012365.1 Medauroidea extradentata
TGTTGACTACTGTATGAAATTTAAACAATATAAAGTTCCTGAAAGTAAACTTCCATGTGCTACTTTGTTTCTTAGAAATATTATAATTTTGTAGACTGGGCAAGGACTGACATTTCTCGTTATAGTATTGCGAGCCCAATAAGCTCATGTCTGGTGTATGAGTGAGAGAGGTGAGGTTACGTATAATACTCTCCGCACTTTATATGTTACATATCTTATATCGGAATGAACAGTATGAGATTACCATTGTGATCCTGCATAAAACTGAAATATTAAAAATACGTGGGTTATCATCTTCTTTCCCCATGCCCTACAAATAATCGTGGTATTGACTGCCACTTTTGATGGAGCATGTTATTATATGTACAGTATGTTTATTACTAGACTCTTGCAAATTTAGCGTTTTTTCTGACCGCAAACTTGACCCCATATTTCGTTTTACTCATTTGACTTCTGCTGTAGGTCTGCGTGGTGCTTGATGGACGTATTCAACCAATGATACGAAGTCAACTGTGAAATATCCTCTACCCTGTAATGCGGGCACACGAGGACAATAAAGCCTAGAGATAATAACTAGAGCCATGAACTTTTCGTGAAAAGAATTTTGCCCCAATTTGTTTCAGTGTCTTACGTTTACATCTATAACTGTGCTTCATGGTTATTGGCAGTGTGTTTGTGTGTAGTTAAATCTGTCATTTGACTGTGCCAATCACAATAATGTTACTGCAACACCACACGTCTTTGATTTGTGGTTAGAACCTCAAGACATGTGAGAGTTAAAACGGACAATCACTGACAATCAAGCAGAAACGCAGATGAACACGTGAGACATGAAACAAACTGGGGCAAAAATCTTTTCGCGAAAAATTCATGGCCCTACTAATAACGTACTGTGCGTCCGGGTGAATATTGACCAGTCACTTCCAGTTTACCTGCATACAATAACGCGAAAATCGCATATCTGTATTTATTACGTGCAGTGACGTGTTTAGGGGTGCAGTTCGCACAGTGGCTAGTCTCCCACCAAGGTGATCCGGGTTCGATTCCCGGCGGGACCGGTCCACGTGGGAACCGTGCCTGACGACGTCATTGGTCGGCAGGTTTTCTCGGAGATCTCCCGTCTCTCCAGTCCCTCCATTTAGACGCTACGCCATACTCACATCATGTCACCCCTCACCAGCCTTAAAGACCTAGATGTTAGGGTCATGGGTGCCTAGTTATGCTATTTTAGTAAGTTTATGTCTTGAAGCTTGAAAGGGAGCAGATAAGCCGTTACATAAAAGTGTTAGGAATTGTCTCTACTATGTAGCCTGAGTTTTTCAAAAACATAGGGCCTAAGTATTTTTTATAATTTTGGTTAGTTATTGACTTTAAGAGTGCATGATAGATAAATAAACGCTGAAAACATCAATTGATTTCTACGCTATTTTCGAAGCCAATATGGATCAAATACTCAATGAATCCTAGATAATGGTATTTGCCAACTTTATGAGTAAATATTTATCCAGAATTACTAATTCGTTACGCGTGATCTCTTGCGCCGCAGTTAAATGTACCAGGTTCCGGCATCAGAAATTGTGCCTCAGAATTTCGTGAACATTGGATACTTTTTTATTTAAAACGTTGGCTAAAACTATTGTCTACGATTTCTATTGTTTATTTTCGCAAATTGGTTTCAAGAAACCTACAGTTATAGATTAATGATTTAAGAGGGCGTGGTACATAATTCAACGCTAAAAGTATTAATCTATAACTGCAGGTTTCTTGAAGCCAATTTGCGAAAGTTAAACAATAGCAATCCTAAACAACAGTCTTAGCCCACGTTTTAAACAAATTGTTTCCAGTGTTACGAACTTCCAAGGCACCTTATCTGACGCCGGAACCTTGTGCATTTAACTGCGACGCAAGAGATTTCGCGTAACGAATTAGTAAGTCTGGATAAATACCTGCTCATAAAGTTGGCAAAACCATTACCTAGGATTGTCATTGAATATTTTATCCACATTTGCTTTAAGAAAAGCGTAGGAAACGATTGATGTTTTCAGCGTTTATTAATCTACCATGCACTCTTAAGCGTTGAATTTGTACCACGCCATCTTAAGATAGTCTACCGTGGATGTAAATTTACGTGATTTGTGACTTAATTCATTACATTTATGTACTTTTCACTTAAAATTTAATTTCAGGCCTAAGAATATGATATTGACGTCGAATATGTGACTTAATATTTTTTAGTATTACTTACCTACGTATCTGGCATTATTTTGTTCTAAATAGATGCGTACAACCAAGTGCAGAATATTTAAAGAGTTAACTGATAATCCGTGTGACAGTAAGAGGGATATTTTTGTAAAAATTCAACGGGGTGTTTTGTTTGTTCAATATTGCAGCCGAAGAACTAATGCATCAACGTCAGTAATGTTTACTTAGCTGTAATTACCAAAACAAAACGTCTGTTAGTTTAGTGGAGACCATTTCCCTAATCATTAACATCAGTTAATAATAAATTGAAATGTTAGAAACATCGCTACCCTAACGATTGTAAACAACTGACGAAAGATTCGAACCAAGTACTATAAACTGGCCGTTAAAATACTCTGAAATAAAACTTAAAATAAAATAACAGAAACTACTTTGACTTAATCTAATGTTCTAATTTATAAACTCGTAGTGGTGACGCTGATCTTATGATTAAAAAAAAATTTAAGCTAATTTACTCTTGTGAAAGCAAAACAAAGAGAGTTTTTAATATTTTTTCTCCTTACTCAAACAACTACTGTATAGTAAATCATCTCACCTCTAAATACAACATTTGTATTATAAAATATTTACTCAGTACCAAACAGGTCACAACCGCTTGCTGTACGAACATATAGCCTAGGTATAAACTTTCCCTTGGGGTGCTGGCAACCACTAGGAAAAGATTATTTATTTAACTCGTTAGGCGTTCAAAATTGACAAAATATATTTTATAGTTAACCAGAAGAGATGTCATGCTTTAGAAATTAAAATTCTTGCAAGTAGCCTGGTTTTTTTACTCAAGAACCGTATATTTTATTTCCTTTTATACTTGCAAAAGGTAAAAAAGAAGTTTTTCCTTATCACGTATACGTTTTTAAAAAAACAGTGTATCCATATATATATTTTTAATTTCCTATTCCTACAGACGTTAAAAGTGCTCAAACATTAAAAGATTTTTTTTCTTTAATATAATGCTTTCACTTTTTTAACATATAATTAAATATGTTATATATGCATAAAATAAATAATAACAATATATTATAACAATATAAGGTGGAATTTAATAGTTTATGAGAGTTTGACTTCTTAAAAGTTTCAGAAATTGTGAGAGCTTAACCCCCTCTGCAACATATTGTCTTCAAACATATTTGACTGACTGCAATGTTAACACTTTCTGATGCATTTACTAAATTAAACTGAAGTCATTAAAATTGAAACTTTACTTTCGTCTTGTCAGTGAAACAAACCCAGCAATGGAAATACTGCAATGAGAAATATACATAAGTAAGTACTCTATTAGATTATTAAAGTATTATTCGTTACATATCAAATACCTCGTGGTATCTTCTTTATGAAATTATATAAATATTATGTCATAATTGTTATCGTGGTTAACAATTTCATACTGCAATTGGAAGTGAGATTGCGTAAGATAATAGACAACTGCCACTTGAACTATAAAACATGCAGTTTCAGAAGAAGAGATTTATCATGAATGCTCCATTTTAACAGGTTTTGGATACACTTTTTTATCACATACAAGCTACATTTATTTTGGAATGCAATTATTATGAACTTAAGACTGTTTGTACGAATTTACTAATGTTTTAACTAAGATTCAATTTCGCATGACACAAGAACTCATAATGATTATAAACGTATTCATGTTTCTGAAGAATTTTGACAAGAATGCAGCAACAAATAATATCAGCCGCATTACTCTAGATGTTGCCAGTATGTTCGAGATATGGCTGCGGGGACCTTATTTCTTCAGTAAGACACGTGACGTATGAGTTGTAGTCAAGTATTGCTAGAAGTAAGCACAAAAATTACTTGATCTTTGAGGGCAGTGTCATTATTTTTTCACTTTCTATTCCAATACTAACAAAATTACTTTACTTTTTATTTTATTATAATTATACTATTTATTAGTTTATTTTAATATTAATATCATATTATATAATAATATGATATTAATGTGTTTTATTGTGTATGCGTTACTATGATATGAAATATTGTCCCTCGTACATGATAAATTTTGGCCTTACTGTTCCCAGTTGTTATCGGAGTAACTGAAGCATTCAGGTATTATTTTATTTTGAGAAATATTTGAACTTGAAATGACTGTTAGTATAAACATTATCTGTGCCTGCCTGAGTTTCATCTGAAAGGGTAATGTTTGCTTTGATTTCCCTCTTTAATATCTGTTTTGCCAAGCGCCCAGGAGTCGTTGTTCACAGTTACGTTTGAAAAAAAAAAAAATTAAATGCAAACATTCACTCACACACATAATGTCGTTTTCTTCCGAGAAGCAAGCAGAGATGCATTTGGTAAGACAATAACTCTCTTTCTATAAAAGAGCCTACATTGATATGATAAATGTAAACGAAGGCTTTCTAATTACATAGCATGAACAACATGACGACGAAAACCCACTGCTCAGATCTTAAGCCGTACTTACGCAGACAACTGAACATATTGATCTGGACACGTTTAAGTAACTATGTTTTGACACGTACACATGGGTTGATTATTGAATAAATATGTTGTTATAGATTTTCGGCGAACGAATTTTTAAATTCGTTCTCATTCGAAGGAAGTCTTCTTATTTTGTGAATACGTTCAATTTTTCAAATATGACTATACATTTAGTTTGCTTATGTTTTCTGAGAAAAGAACTTACATATTCACTACCTTCGTTTACAGAGCTGTGCAATTAATCCGCTGCCCACTATATTATTGCAGAAGTTTGTTGAAGCTTTACTAGCTAATCAAAGCGAAGGTAGATAAAATTCAGCTTTCATTTAATTATTGGCTATAACCAGTTAAGTTCGAACAGGAAAAAATGATGATCGAAACAGTTTCATACTCCGAATTACAATAAAACAACATAAACAGTTACAAATTAAACTGGTTTAGTGTGGCGTGCGGAAGATGACGTAACAATCGTTGCCATGTACTGGTCACGGCATATTAAACATTAACATTAAGGCATTGACATATATTACTTTTGTCCAAATATATATACTTTTATAGTCGCCGACGTCCGTTCTCCAGTCGGCTGCTGAAACAAAAAGAAGATTGTGACTTGAGAATATTACAGTATGCGTCAAGTTACGGGTTATTAGCATGAACTTCAAATGGTCAGAGTCTGTCTACGCAAGAGATCATAATTGTTTCACGACGATCATTCAGTCATGTAAGCACGACTTTCCTTTGCATAATCACGCGACATTTGGTTAAGGAGTCTTACGGTATCCAGAGATTCAGTGGGAAGAATTGTATTCGATAAATGTTCAACATGAGGTAGAGCTGTTAGCTTATCATTACTATTTAAACAACGTTACACATGTGCGAACCTACATCATACCTCCATTTTTATGTGAATACTATCTTATTGCTCCCGTAAATAAGTGTTTCACTGTCGTGTTTAGATATTAAGAGACAGTTCACCAATTTTTTATTATTTTCATAATTTTTATATTTATACGAAAGGGATGATTTTGTAGGCATACATTGCGATTACTTTTTACTGTAAAGCAAATTTTTTAGCTTTCACAGTTTTTTATACAATGGCATTCAATGTCCAAATTTTCATAACACGATTTTAAGCATTAAAGGAAAAGAAACTGACTTACCGAATTTGACATAATTTACACTGAACAACTGTCACAGGCTACGTAAATTTATGTACGAAAACAGCTTTTAATTTTCTTGGCCTATTTATGAAAGTACTGAATTTGATAATAACAGCTGTCAGTATTCCAAAATGTTTCAAAATAAAAATAACCAATGCAGTTTTTATATACATCTTGACGTTCCCGCAACCCCGTTCTTCTGAGTGAATTATTTAATTTCAGTAAGTCAGTTGGTCATCATCCCACGTTAAAAACTATTTTATGTAAATTTGGAATCTGACACGTCATTACAAAAAAAATTAATATTAGAATATTTCATCACAGTTAAAATATTGTTACACAATATGTCTACAAAAACGTATCTGGTAGAAAGATAAATATTATTAAAACAATTTAAATTTTCTGTAAACCCTTACCAAAGCATTACATGGTGTGATCATTTTGAGGTAACGAGGATGTGCAGCACAATTTTACCTTACATAACACACAATAAAATGGTTGCACTTCTGTATATTTCATTGAGGCGATTTATTAGCGAGAAGACGGCACACCAGTTCATTTACTTGTGTCTAGATGCTTGGCTGAGGCGTGACACGAAACACGTTGCTAAGTCTTCTTACTGAGCTTCCACTCTTTTGGCCTGAGTTCTCACACCAATTCGATCCCGAGTTCGATTCCTTGTTGGACCTACCCGGATTATTGTATGTGGCTATCTTCCGGAGGATGCCGCTGGTCTACGGGTTATCGTGTTTCTTCCACATCTTCATTCCGAGACTACTCAGTACTCACTTCAAGTCATTCCCCATCAGTGATAGAATCGTCACTTTTAAGCGTCCAAAAAATTACTTCATCCATTCTTTGTCAACCTCGGAAGTCTAAAATCCCTACAGGAAGGTGACTAACATATAAGTGTGCAGTAGTTACACAACGCTATTAGCACTAATTAGAATATTCAAGTTTTTGAAACCCAATATGAATAATCTACAAAACAGTAATCCTGGATAATTTTTGACAACTGTGTCAGCAAACATATACCCAGTATGATATATTTTTTTAACGCGATATCTTTCCTCGCATTAAAATATACGAGATTTCGGAGTCTTGAGTGTTACTCGAGAAAATGTTTTGCTCAGAGATATGGCAAAAACTATTGCCCATGACTGCTGCTTGTATTTTATTATTTTTGCAATTTTGTTTAGAGAAATGTACAATTTTTAAATGATGCTTTACGCGTTGGATTACGTACCACGGCCTCTTAAGTTTGCTATCTAAACACATTGCAGCGAGTTGCAACTATTCACTTTCTAAAGGAACAACTTAGCGCGCATTGTGTTTGTGCATCTCCTAATAGAAAAACGCAATTCACAAAATGTTTTTATCAGTTTATAAATTGAGATCGCTCATGGGAAATACGATTTTCATCCATCTTAAATTGCTAAAAACGACTGTTTAAGGATGCCACATCCAGGGGAATTCCGACCGGATTCGAAAAACACAATATCAGAAATGTGCGTTAGAATATTTAATCATAAATTTCATTAATTAAATCACGTTAGCACTGCTTAAAGTGTCTCAAAAAAATGAATACTAGTAAAGCGCTGCGCGCCAATTGCTTGGTTTGCGTGTAAAGGTGATACTGCATTACATACGCCGGTCGGCAGCACCCTTAGCGTTCCATCGATTTTGTGCCTCACACATACACAGCCTACCTAGATCAGAACCTTAAGGAGGTATCTCCCTAGATATATCTATTTTATGTTTGCTTACTTCTAACACATTTTTAAAATTTAAATCTGAAATTCATTGTCAGTAGTGACATAAACAAATACTTAGCAGATTCTCCTACGCTTAAGAGGGCGCGGTACTTAATTCAACGCTAAAAGCATTAATCTATAACTGTAGGATTTTTGAAGCCAATTTGCTAAAATTAAACAATAACAATCCTAGACAGTTTTATCCAACGTTGTAAACAAAATTGTTTCCAGTGTTACGAACTTCTGAGACACAATATCTGACACCGGAACCTCGTGCATTTATCTGAGGCGCAAGACATCACGCGTAACGAATTAGTAATTCTGGACAAATATTTACTCATAAAGTTGGTAAATACCATTATCTAGGATTGTCATAGAGTATTTTATCCATATCGGTTTCGAAAAAAGCGTAGAAATCAATTTATGTTTTCAGTGTTTATTTATCTACCACGCACTTTCAAGTGAGCTGATTGGAACGATATTCCTTGATTTGAGATTGAAACAGGCCTAAGCGAATAATTACTTCTGCACCAGTTACGATTACGTAGATAAAACAGTAAATAAATGTAACAAATAGCTATTATCATAGGACCATGCTTCCTTGTTTCTGCTGTTTTTGAGATAACTAAATGTTTTTAAGCTTAACGAGAGTAAGCCTAGATATAAAAAAATCAGCGTGGCAGTTTTGTTTAATACGGTTTTTGCCACTATAGCTGATTTTTTCAGACCTAACTCTTTACGGTTCTGACTGAAAAGTCAATAACAAAGATTTTGTTAGCTCTATAACTAACCAAACGGTAGTATTTACTGTCTTGAAAAATTAGCTAACAAACGGAAGAAGATTCTAAATAAACATTCCATACAGATTTATGATGTCTGCCTTCGTTTATGCCTAAAAAATAATTACTGCGAAAAAAAGAATGACCTGTTAACAAGTTCTCTGTTTCGTACGTATATTTATTTAAAAATAATTTACATAACATTTAAGTTATGAAGTATTTAGATTAGAAACACGTTTTAAGGACCTATCCTCTTAGGCCTAAGCACTGAACGAAATATATTTCTAGTCATGTGATTATCGCCCTTGGACTCGTGAAATCGGCCCAGCTATGTAACAAATTTACGGTATGATTTATCATGTTGGATTATTTTATTTTTCAGTTTTATGATATTCTGGGAAGAGAAATGTGAAATTATCTATTTTAGCATGAATTCTAGTTACCTAGTGCTACAGTACGAGCATCTTAGTTGAACTTTTAACGTATATACACGATGTTCAGAAACAAATACATACTAAGCACGTCACGCGAATACTGGCCTAAATTGGAGACGTAAATGTTACTGGCAAAATACTGCAGGATGTCATTTTACGTGCACAATGTGACAACATAAGCGCTGTAGGTAGACCCCTCTTGTGCTCCACATACATCTTACTTATCTTACTACTAATGTTTTGACATGCGTATTATGGGTGCAGGTTAAATTACCGAGGAGACCAAACATGATTCTACGTTTACTTGACGAAACATACACACAGTATTACCTGGACGTAGAGCGCAAGAGGGGACTTTCTCCAAGCAGTGTTGCCACATTGTGCGCGTAAAATATCGTACAACATTTCGGCACTTACGTTTCCGTCTCCAATTTTGCCTAGTGTGCTAATTATGCGTGCGTTTCTGGACATCCTGTAAATGCTGCTATCATTCCAGCAAATTAAGGAAGTAAAAAAACTGCTGGACTGTTTGCGCGGCGTAAATTTTGATTAAAAGTTCAAATGTGGTGCTTGTACTGTAGAGGAGCGCAAATTGTATGGAGTTATGCAGAAGGGAACCATCTAATAATTACTGGAGCTGACATATTCAAAGTCAGAGTCATCTGTGTACACATAAACCTTTTAAAAACCGCTCCTACTGGCATCTTAATTTTATTCAAATGTCATGATTTAATGCTTGTTTTTTTTTTTAGGACATATGCCTAATTTTCACATTTTTCTTCTACTTAGAATGATTTCTTAAAAATAAATTACGTTGTGGATTGGTTCCATTCTGCATGGCTCCATTCAATTGAAATTGCGTTATAATAGTACATTTCTCACTTTACGTCTCAGAATGTCAAAACGGGGGAAAATAATATAATCTTATATGCGACTGTGCGAAGGAAGTCTTGCCAGTTGATGGCTGGCGCAAGTTACCGTGCTCGGACTGTGTGGTGCTTGAAATATTTCTCCGACCATGCCTCCCTCTCACCCCTCGCCTACAGAGAAGAGACGCGAGCAGCCAGGCTCCCCAAGGAGCTCTCCCTCCCTGCCACAGCACAATCTGTCTCTGCGTCACGCTTGCCTCGTATCAATAACAGTCCCCAGGCCTGCCTGCGAGTCTCCAGGGGGTCTTACCTCTTCAAGCACCGTCCACTTGACGCCAGGCGCCGGGACGCTGCCGGCATCGCTGATGTACGCCATCACCTTCCCTTCGCGAGGCCCCTACTGGCCGTGAGTTAGGCACGGCGCCAAGGGCGATGTTGACCGGCTCATCTGGCGCGGTATCGCCTCTACTGCAAGACATTCAAACGGCGTGCAGTGGTAATTATCGTAGATCACTCGCCTGACTGAAACTTTCAGTGGAGACCCCGTATTATATTGTTGGAAAGTTTTAAGCTAAGTTTACTGCATGCTTCTGCGGTAGTTTCACTCTAATCCTGTGGGTAATTGTTTCAGATAAAATGTTGAAGAAGTTGTTTTCAGCCATTTTGAAGAGCTCCGAAATTATTTTCCTAGTCGACGAGATGCGTTTAAGCGACCCTTTAGTCATCGTTTGAAGTGTATTTTACTTTCGTACATTGACACAAAGGGCAAGATGTGGAATAGTTTCGTAAAAATGTATTTACGAACACGCTGCAACGTATTTTAAGCGCATAGGCGAGGCCCTTAACATCCTCTTTAGCAGTTCATTTTGAGGCTTCACATACAAAATATTTCGCTTAGCTGTTAAGTCGGTGCGTATTGGAAGATCTCTTTAAGCGGTTTGCGCAGTGGCTGGAGCTCTCGCCTCCCACCAAAGCGATCTGTGTTCGATTCCCAGCGGAGTCGGTTCCCCAGATTTTCGCATGTGGGAATCTCGCCGGTCGATGCGGCTAGTCAGCGGGTTTACTCGGGGTTCTCCCGCCTGACCCATCCCTTCATTCCGGCGCTGATTCACACTTACATCTTGCCACCCTTTACCAGCGCTCGAAGACTAACACGTTGAGAGACCAAAATCTCTTCACTTCACTTAGTAAGCGATGGCAGCACGTTGTGCCTAGAATATATGGTGGGTATTATTAGAATACCTTTGTTCCTGTTGTCTGAGAACACTGACATAATATACTTGACAACCAGTATCCATTTATAGTAGGGAAGACACAGAGAACTTATAAATACTGTTTTTTTGCCCACTGCTTTGTATTCTTTCCATTTGTACTTACATTTATATTTTAGAACCAAGATTCTCATTCTTCCAAGCAATAACAGCGTCTAAAATTCAATACAAACGTGTTTTAGCCTTTAAAACATTAATGAGTGAAATATTTCACTAAATAACAAAATAGTGCCAAATTACAAGTTTCACCAAGCTAACCAATTCTTCCAAAAATGACTTAACGTGAATTCGTTAGAAACATTATCGAATTTTGTGCAAACGCTTTACTCCTAAGTGTAATAATTAAATAGAAACAAGTTTTACACGAGTGTAAATTTATTTCACAACGAGTCAAAATCTCTTTACTCCACAGTTTGATAATTAACAACATCAAAATTCTCGTAGTTAAGGAACGTCCATTTGATACGTTGATTTTAATGCTGTAATTTTAATTAAAAGAGACGCAAGTGCCAGTAGTTGTCTTTCCTGGATGAATAATTCTAAAACCATGCACGAGACGAAGAAGCAGATTCTAGAATATAATAGACGACTGGAAGCTACGAACGTTTTCTTGCACGTAAATAACCTCCACCATCTACCATGATTTACTACATTTTTTACCATACGTTCAGCTCCGCATACAATTTATAGCTACCGAAACTTAAATTCATTCCTCATTTCGTATAGATGGTTTTAAGCATTGAAAATTTAACTTTTATTTTTTGTTAATTCTTCTACTTGTATGGTAAAATTTTACCGCTTTGCACCCGACCAAGTGACAGTGAAATAATGGGCGACCAGAACCTCTGTTTATGGAGAATAGTATCTGTTTCCATTAACAACAAATGCCAAGCCCAAATAGTTGGTCGGGACGGGAGTTTCTTCCCATTCTCTGACTGAAAGCGTAGTTTCACTTGTGTATTGGACTTCGTCCCTATGAACACGGCTACACCCGAGATTTCTCCTGCGTTGTCCACATTTTTCTTCAAATCTCCGTCACCCTGAAATAAAAATACCGTATGGGTTATATTGTCACATGTTGATAACCGTTTGTTGTTATCTAGTATAGTTTGAAAGGCATTTTTGTCTACATTTGTGCAGACAATTTATGGACATCTTGTACGTATAGGGACTACAATATTAGTTATGCTTTCAGAAATACGTAGGATAAAGAAAACTTTCATTACCTTATTTGTAGAGGCATGTAAATAACGTCAAACTTGACGTCAAGAGCTATAAGACTGGAAAGACGTGATACAGCGATGATGAATATAGGAGTACTCCGACAAAAACTGTAATTACTTCCGTTACGTTTTTCACGTGTACAATTTGAACCTTAACCCGTGTGGTGTCAATTTGCAAACTGACAAGGAGCACTTACGCTTGTGGATACCTAGTCACCCGCATTTGACTTTATTTGGATAATTCGTTGGCCTATTTGACGTGGAAGAGTGAAGATTGAGTTACTTACGTCTCGATAACTGACTTTATAGCTATCATGGTACTTTTGACACTTAAGTTACTGTGGTGGATAGTGAATTGTGATCATAGCTCCCAAATGTCAGAGGATTATTTTAATTGGTTTAAACTCTCATTGCATAATCTAAGCTAATAAAAACACGAGGATATTATTTTGGTGTTAAAATGGTTTGTTCAATATTAAGTAAGATGTACTCGCACGCTTTCTGATTTGAGAAAAAACGAACTTCTAGAAACTGCTCCAAGTGCAGTTGCTTGGATTCGAGCCTATAACCGTCTGACTCAGACACGCTACACAGTTTTTTTACAGATCATTAGTGACTTGTTCGAGTTATATCTAACAGAATGTCGCAATAGCTTTTTTTTTTGACGGATAATGCGTTGATGTATTTCATGTTTTTTTCTATCCTATAGGTTATTACGATCTATTTTTATGATGTTCTACACATATTACATAGGCTAATTAATCGAGCAATTAAATTTTCTTTGGGGTGGACGGCCGCCAAAGGGTGTACAGAGTTTCAACCAAAACAAGTTTACTTGACAACTTCTCGACATACGTGAGTGATGTCTGCTTAGGAATTGCGTTCATTGATAGTTTCACATATGTATACCCATTTCAGGATATTTAAAGTTTATTTTCTTGTGAACGAAAGTGGCGAAAATATGTATTTTGCGGTTATTGATCAAACCTTAGTTCAGATTAGGGAGAAGAAAAAATGTATATTAAATATTATTTTTTTTTCTGTGCACATAAGAGATAAACCATTTATTTTTACACTTTGGTTATCGTTAAGGGTTTCAATAACTCTATTCACCAGCTACACAGGAACACGATAGTGAAACTCAAATTTTATATTTAATTTTTAACCATTGAGAACCAAGTACCTGGTAAGCTACGAAGTCCACATTCGTACACATAACAGAATAGTGTATAACTACATCAAGGGTGTTGCTTTTTGTTCCAGCTACGAATTCTTAAATGTAAAGTTTACTAAAAAATAATTTGTAGCTTACGCTAACAAAAACAAATTACAAAGAATTATATTCGAAGAGTTTGGCAGACGAAATAATGCATTTATATTGCGACTTTGCATTATCAGATAACACTGGTGAGTCTCGGCAGACAAAAATGGTACTACTGCCTTATAGAAGGTCTAAATGCTGTCTAGGATCCAACAACATAAAACATCATAAATTTCACATTCTAAAAACTATTTCACATTACTGACATATAATGTACATTAAATGATATTTGGAGAAGTTACCTGCAAATAAATTTCCCTTAAAATCTTTCTTATTCCCATAAGATTGGGTTCTGCTAGTATCATCGCTGTTACGGTGTCAAAATTAGGGGGGGGGGGGGTTAAGGAACTATAAAAATACTACTGAAAAGATTACTTGAAACAACTCTTTTTAACAAAAATTAATTTATTCCACTTAAAATTTAGTAGAACACTGTGGCTTAAAGGGTTAAATAAGAAACTCTAAATAATTTTTGTAAAATGTGTGAACTTAACGTTACTTTGTGTGTGCTATAAGTATTAAAAATAAAATCCTCAAAATATTTCATCTTTGCATTATTTCTCAAGGAGTGCCAAGTTAAACGTTTCTTGTTTTTTAAAGTTACCATTTAATTTAAATCACCAAGAAGAAATGCTATTAACAATGCTTCCCAATTAAAATACAACACTGTCAAGTACCGCTCGCTCTATAGATGTTTACGAAAACCTTACTTGATATATTTGATAGAGTAGATATTATTCTAAAACCGGACAAGAACCTCACGCGATAAAAGTCTAACGGTCCACAAGATCTCTGAAAATTTAACTTGATCTCGTTGCAGGATATACTCTGGTTCACCTTGCTCGGTAGCATGGCAGATAGTCAGCAGCAGACGAAAAACAGTAAAGCGTGGGTAAAAGTACACAAAACAGGCTCCCGCGTGTGTACACAAAATAAAATACATATATCGTAACGCGCTTTGAGTGAATTTTTACGAAATAAAAAGTAGACGGAATGCAGAGTTTTATTGGTACGAGAAGTTTGGAGGAGTTATCTAAGTAAACATCGCCAGAGAACGTAATCCGGGTATTTAATTAACTATATATATAATTATTAACTATGAGACCTTCTAAACATACACATTTTTAATATTTTAAATTAAGTTTATACTCTCGGTTAAAGTAAAAAGAGATTTAATTTGTTTTGGAGTATATTGGTATGTAAATTACTGGGGGTTAGATATATCATTGTTGTGCAGTAAACATTACTAGTAGACAAGTATAATGCTATATAAGTGTATTGTACCATTACAAAAGGATATTCTGAACCGTTCTTACCTGGTCCAATAACACAGGCCAGCCAATCGGGGGCTTAAAAATACCGCTATTGCAGATTTTTTCGTATTAAAAAAAATAACGCCAAATATACTACTAATAGAATTTATGTACTCTCTAAAAAAAACCGTTAAACACCCAACGACTGTGTTCATTCAATCGCGTGACCAATACAACGGAGTATATGACACCTACCACGTTTTATAAACGCCTTATGTGCGGGACTACTGTACAGAGGTTCGACGGCTAGTGCAAGCAGAAGAGCTGGGGCGAGATGCAGGAGTTCCATGCCGTCTAGGAGGTTGACCAGAGACGCAGGGGGTCAGATGTGGTGTCCCCAGTGACACATTACGTGGCGAGGACTCCAAGCTTCCCTACCACCACCTTATTCTAGACCCTTCCTTCTCGACGTCTCGTGGTAGAAGAGCCCTGTCCACCGCCAACCCACATCTTCGTCCCCTCTCACATCTCTACATGGTCTACTCATTTAGGTGATATACAGTGTGTCGAGAAACTGACATACGTTGAGCACACCACGCTAAGTTGGAGACGAAAATATCAGTGGCAAGAACGACGACATTTTGCACCTTTATGTGGCAACACGGTGAAAGTACCCTCTTGCTCTCCATATCCAGGTTTGTACTTCTTGTATGATAAGTTGTGTATACCTAGCACCATGCTTGTACTGTTCTGTATTCGATCATGCTCCCATTGTATGATTGTCAGCACAGTAGTAGTAGCAATCCGTGCTATCCTGCCATATCGTACACGAAAAATGTCATATTTTACACATATATCCATAAACATGCTTATATGCAGGGCGGTCGAATAATACGAGCCCTAGGAAGCAATTTCACAAGGGTCCAACGTCTGTAAGATTTTTAAAAAATGTATTTGTTTTTTAGGCATCTTTACGTAAACGTGTAAAAACTCTAATGTTATAGTAAATTTTAACAGCTTCCGAAATGTATAATAAACATACAGGAACGTTAACTAAAACAATCATAAATTTCAGAGTAAGCAGAATCGATCAAAATGAAAGTGTAAATTAAAAGGGAAAGGATTTGATCTGAGACGCTATGGAGACCCGAATATATACATGTATACTGACGCTGGAATCCTGTCGTCAGCCCTGTGTGTGTATGTATGAATGTTTGCATGGGTGTATATACTGTACACTACACACACACACACACACACACACACACT
>PNEQ01033244.1:16152-50416 GCA_003012365.1 Medauroidea extradentata
TTTCAGAGTAAGCAGAATCGATCAAAATGAAAGTGTAAATTAAAAGGGAAAGGATTTGATCTGAGACGCTATGGAGACCCGAATATATACATGTATACTGACGCTGGAATCCTGTCGTCAGCCCTGTGTGTGTATGTATGAATGTTTGCATGGGTGTATATACTGTACACTACACACACACACACACACACACACACACACACACACACACATATATATATATATATATATATATATATATATATATATATATATATATATATATACATACATACATACATACATACATATGATTTAGAACTTATTTTTAAAATAATAATAATTAATTTGCACAAAACTATATTTGTCAATTAATCAATATACGTTAAAATTGAATACAACGCTTTTCAACGCATTTGCCTATCGCAGTCAGAATATTATTACACTTGTGAAAATAATATAAATGATACTAGGCGACTGCGCCTTTTTGGAGAATGAAAACAAAACATTCCATATTATTTGAAAGCAATAAGTCTGTCTGGAAAACTACTATGTCTTGTTTCGTCTCTTCGTTGTGTCGTTTTGTCTTTTCTGTATATGTCTGTTATCTGTTGCGTTTTGTCTCGTCTATTTGTTGTGTCTTTTTGTTATTTTTCTGTTCGTGTCTGATAATTGCTGTTTTTTGTTTCATCTCATCGTTGTGTCGCATGTTACTTGGTTTTTTATTTTATTTGTTATTATTATAATTTATTATCTGTTTGTTCCTTGTTTCTATTTGACCCGATTCAATTTTGGAATTTTTTGTTGTGTATGTATCGTGCTGACTAAAGCATACTCTGCTTATATTATGGCTTTCTTTTATTTGTTTAGTTTTCTTTGACAGTCATTCAATTTGCAATGGAGTACGTCCAAGAAACTGAATCCATTCATGCACTCCCATTGCACAGTTCTTTCAAAGATCATAATAAGTCATCTGCATGTACACAACAAAAACTAGCAAACCAAGTCTTTTTCTCTGTAATGAATTTTCTTCTGTTAATGTGCGGCAATATTCTATTTTGTAATATAAAAAGTGTCCAATTTGGCGTGTGAAAAACATAAAGATTCAGAGTTACAAACTTTTCACATAAAACGGTAATTTGTTGTAATTGATAAATACGAAATACGCACTTTGTATAATCATAAACCTCATGTTATCGTCCACTTTTCACGGTGGTCTTAGGTGGTCAGTAACTTTTCATTAAGGAGTCTTATCTTTTTCTGATACATGCAAGTTTTCCGTTTTTCCATCTAGGTTTCCCCCTATCTCCATTTAGCACTTATTTCTCTGTATTAGTTCCCATTCTTTCATTAAGTATTCGTTACAAACAAATACTGGTGGGCGCTACAAAACTTACTAACGTTCTGCACATCGTATCAAATTAATGTCTTGTATTTAACTCACCGCGACTTCTATATCAGTCACTTACCACATAGAAGTGAGCCAATATTGGCGCAGTGTGTTCGATTACCGGATTTTTGCATGTGGGAATCGCGCCGGACGATTCCGCTCATAGGAGGGTGTTCTCGGGGATATCCTGCTTCCCTCGCCCTTCCCATTCTGGCGCCTCTCTAATGGAGAGCCGCATTTAATGTCACCCTTCCAGGCAAGCAAATTACTACGTTAAAATTCGACATAAGATAGGCCTATTTATTTATTTACCACTTGGAATTCTATTTTTGATGCCCACTGATCATTCAGCAGATGGTTTTTATGCATACAATTAACTAAAATATATTTGTATGAATGTCATAAAAATTGTTTTAAAGTTCTGTCAACATATGTGTTTTACCAGGCGAACATTACTAACTCGCTATGAAAGCCTGGTTATTAAATGTATTATTTGATTCCATAAACGCAAAGGAAATTTGATGATTTTCGTGTTTCGTTTAGGTATAAAAGATAATATTTGGTGATAGTGAGTGACAGATTTTGGTAAGCGCGTAACATCGAGGTCTTAGACACTGGCGAGGGGTGGCATGATGTGAATATGGAGCGGCGCCAGGATGAAAGGGCGGATGAAATGGGAGATCCAGAAGAAAACCCGCCGGCCAGCAGCATTGTCTGGCACGGTTCCCACTTGCGAAAATCCGGGGACCAATCCCGCCGAGAATCGAACCCGGATCGCCTTGATACGAGGCGAATGGTCTGACCAGTTGGCCACAGCGGATCCTATTTGGTTAGGTACATATTTTTCCGCCATTGCAGGCCCTGTAACTTGTAAAGGTACACATCCACCTACCTGTTTGTGCAGGAAATTGCATTTACTGATATTAATACAATTTATTAAAAAAACCGACAGCTAAACAAGTTAATCATCTGCAGTGGGAGATTCGACATTCTTACAATGCCGTTTTTATTAATGTAGATTTCTCTCTTAATTATATGATAGTGTGTTCTGTGCCTACAAATTGTTTATTTAATGTTGATTGTTTGTAGAATTCTAGCGATATGAATTTTTTTTAACTTCATAAAATCGTGTAATTTTATGCAGTGCATAAATATTCATATTTCTGTCATCACAAGTAACTTGGAATATGTGCTATTTGTTTGAAACACGTATCACCAAATTTATTCCTATCATAAACTTGAGAAACAATTGAGAACATAATACGACAAGGGAATGTTTCAAAACAGGAGGAATAACTCGATAGAGTTGGCTGTATAAAGTACTTACTTCTCGGCCCATCTCACGGGATGGCAACGTTACATCGAGTTTCAGAGTTGATTATGCACCATTGCCTTAAATGTAGTCTAGTGACAATGCACTCTAAAACAAACATCTCTGAGGCAAACTGAAGTTAAAATGTTTTTCCTATCACGTGATTAATGACCATAATAACGGCTGTAGACTTCGATCCAACCTAATATTACTACAGAAAAGGTAACAGATAAAACTGTCATCCAATAACCCAACAATAATAAATCCGAAACATGAGCGATTTGAGTAGAAAGAAAACGTAAAAGAAAATTACAATTTCGGATGAGCATTTATAATACTGTTTCAAGGGTTTAGTTCTCCTATAAATTGTTTCAAACACAGCAGTATCCTAAATACCTGGAGACAAAATTTAGTTTTGGTCCAATCATGATTTCTGTGAGACACTTGACTTAGGAAGTAGTTTCGATATAACTGTCGCTAAAGTTCCCTTCGTCTAACTTCTTCTTCATGCGGTGCTGTAGGTGCGGCAGTGTTTGTAAGCTTAGTTAGAAATAAATTAGAGGAAATAACAGCATGACTTAGCATTATCATACTCTTTAATCTTGTTTCTTATAGGTTCATTGTGTATTACAATGCTGTATTCCTGATACAAATCAACTCCCGCAAATTTATTCGAATCACTAGGTTTTATACAAGTTTTTGGTAGTACAATCGATATTAGCTATGTTTTTCATCTAATGTGTAATTTCTAGTTTCATTGTACAAATATTAATCATTATGTTTTTTACTTGTGATAATTTTACAGTTGAATACCGTAGCTATTCATTGCAGTATTTAAAACAATTTAAAATATAGTGCGCCAAGTTAAATTAATGAATTATTTCTCTTATGTTCATATTGTATTTTTTGTGTTTATTTTAGCTGTATTTTCACTTATGTCAATTATACATGCATATTTTTATTGTATAGACGTGGTTAGGTGTAAGAGAATGCGGAATCCTTAATGGTGCTGGCAGCTATAATGTATTCTTTAATTTTTTATATTTTACGATAGATAAGGTAATGCTAGTGTGATTTACGATAGGTAAGGTAATGCTAGTGAGATTTACGATAGGTAAGGTAATGCTAGTACGATTTACGATAGGTAAGGTAATGCTAGTATTATTTACGATAGGTAATGTAATGCTAGTATGATTTACGATAGGTAAGGTAATGCTAGTGTGATTTACGATAGGTAAGGTAATGCTAGTGTAATTTACGATTTGTAATTTAATGCTAGTATGATTTACGATAGGTAACGGTAGTATGGTATACGATAGGTAAGGTTATGCTAGCATGATTTACGATAGGTAAGGTAATGCTAGTATTATTTACGAATTGTAAGGTAATGCTAGTGTGATTTACGATAGGTAAGGTAATGCTAGTATGATTTACGATAGGTAAGGTAATGCTAGTTTGATTGATGTCTCGTCAAAACTCAGGTCACTAAAGATAGCGATACACAACTAGATGCAGCGACAGAAACTGGGAGAGTAATCGACAATGGCCTTTGTTAAGGTGGCTTTCTCCTTAGGCCGCCGAGCGATGTGCAGAGCTTCGTCTGTTACTAGAGTATTAGAAAACTACTCGAAGAATATGAGTGATGTCTCTTTAGAAATAACTTTCAAATAATGTTACAATCGTGTATACTTATTTCATGTTCACCAGTACTAATTAAAGTATATTCTCTAGCAGCGAGAAAATGGTGAAAATGCGTGTTTCTGTGGTCCTTTTCAAGCTCGAAAATCTTGGTTCAAAAGGCATAGTCAGGTACAGTACACGTTTGTATTTAGTATAACGTCATAAAGTGACAGGATCACCCTAGAAAGTCATATAGAAGCAACTTGTTCGCGAGAAGACTGTATGCCAGTTCAGTGACTTGCATTTAGAGGCTAAGGTGAGGCCACGATCTATCCTCTCAAAACACGTCCGTTCATGCGGGCACCTTAGTTAGCCATCCCAGTATTTGCTTAGTAATACTTCGGGAAACGATGGAAAATAAGATGGTCGGTGCTGAAAATCGAACTTGCACTCTCGCGAATGTGAGTGAAGCGTGTTATTGTTGCGACACCTCAGCTTTTGTTTAAGATAGAATTTCACCTGCTTGAATTATGTTATTTCAACAGTTCTGAAACGTTTACAAAATATTTATTTTGAATTAAATAGTTTTCTTAACCTAATTTTATGTTCGTTTATAGCATAAATAAATGTATTTTATGTACTGGTAATCACAACTATATATTTAACGGGATCTCACCCAAAGTACCTACCCCTACACTTTGCCGAATTACGTATTTCGCTGCACTGTGAAAAAAATGCATTTTCTTGCATATTAATCACATTTTTTGGCGGGATGTGCTAGCTCGCGCTTAGTGTTAAATATATACAGCATTCTTTTACACTTTTTTTTACCGTTTATTACTTATTTCGGTATGCTTTATAGTGAAGTTACTGATCATTGAATAGCTTATATATATAACAAAAATATTAAATTGAATTGTTTTTACCCATACCAGAGCAGCGGGTTGAGACGTTTGTAGTCAGTAAATTCACGTCGAAATGGTTAATTAAGGAAACAAAAATTAAATCCTCTGAATGTTTAATTGATGGTGTAGGCAGGTTGAAAAATGTATGGCAATAAATAGAGTAGTGATGTACATACCTCATTATAATCTGGCAGTTTGTACCAAGGTAGCTCTTCTCTTGGCAGCACAGCAGTGTATGCACTGCCCCATCTCGCTGGAGCACGTCAGTGCGATGTTAGGTAGAACGGTCACCTCAGTCATCCATCAGTTCCCCTGCGCCTCCGAGGGCCTGCAACCAGTTGTACGTGTGTGTCGTGCAAGTTGCATACTTTACACTCGCTACTCCAGTAACCAGATGGATGGCAGAGGAGGGGCCCTCGGCCCGATGTTTGTGTGGGTAGGGGTGGCAAGAAAAAGTTGTAGGGGTGAGAGGGTGTTTTATGATAGGACGTCGTAAACACACTCCCTTTTACTATTTTATGTTTCAGTAAAATGAACTATTGGAAATTACACGTAAGGAAAACTAGAAAAATCGTAATTTCTCAGAACTATTTCATCGAAGTGATATTATATAAACCTTATAAATTAGCGGTTATTGATAGGGTCATAACATATACAATAGTTGTTGATTTGTTTATTCAATAACTTACTAAAATTTAGTAAAAATTATCAAATTGTAGCTATAACGACAATATATAACATATGAATAATATGAGACATTGCAGTTATTGGAAATGAGTGCAATATTATTGAGCAAATCGTTATGAGCATTGCACAACTTTCCTTTGTTTTCTGCACATATTTGATCTACATCTAACATCGTGTTATTTAAGATAATCGCATTTGTTTATCGGGTTATTTCTGTTAATTTTCTAAAAACTTATATTTATGAAATGTTTTGCTTTAGATGTAATTAACGGTTTGTTTGTTAACCAAGCACTGATTTTACGAAACTGCCGGAATGCCAAAATATTTTTTTAAAAATGCTATTTATTTTAATAATTTTTTTGCGTAGTTTTGACAATTTCTTACTTATGTAGGCGAATTAAGAATTAACTTTGTATTTGAAATCGCACTGCGAAGAAGTGAATTCCTCCTGTGTTAAATTTTTTGAGTGAGAGTGAGTGAGAGATTTTTGGTCTGCGCTGGTGAGGGGTGGCATGAAATGAGTATGGAGCGGCGCCGGAATGAAAGGACGAGAGGCACGGGGGATCCCTCACCCGCCGACCAATGTCATCGTCCGGCACGATTCCCACATGCGAAAATCCGGGGACCGACCCCGCCGGAAATCGAGCCCGGATCGCCTTGGTGGGAGGCGAGAGGTCCGACCCCTTGGCCACCACAGTCCCTTAGATTTTTTTAATGATGTTTATGGTAATAGAGTTAGTTAAAACTAAATTCAAAACGTGGCATTTAGCACGTGACATTTAGAGTTATCACATTTCGTACAACCTGTGCCAGTGTGACGTGTTCGTTCCACAAACTTCATGTTATTATTGTTTCGTTTGTTCCTCTATTATCAAGAGCACTGGAATCGCGCTGAGATATCTGAAGATGCAGGGAATATTATTTACACGTTAATATATTTGAAATTCTGGAAGAATGATACAAAATAATTATATATTTACGTGTATTTGGTTATTTGTAAAATAAACTTCACGTAATGCCCTTTACTATCTTCTTGCACTTGACAATGATAAATAATTCTTGTATAAACCATTTCCTGACGTACCTTGTATGAAGTTTTACGAAAGCATGTGTAAGATAGTAGCTCTGGCAGCTTAAACTTCCTAGGTCCGAGTTGAATATCCTTCTGCTTAACACTCAGACACACACACACACGTCTCTTTTTCTAAGTGCTGGACAAGCCTATGTGTGAAGTTAAGGTAATGTGAAGAATTGTCTAGATATTTTCATCATTTATGATAAAAATAACTCTCATATCACATATTGTTTCGTACGGCTTAGTACCTGATCAGATACACTTTTGTGCTGAATTATGGGAGGTACTAAGTAAAGTTTTTACGCATAGCCTCAAACAATCTGCGTGTTGGTATTACTCACGTAAACAAAGCACACAACAATATATTTTAAAGAACAACCGTCAAAGAAACGCCTGCATTGAATTTGTGCAGTGCTGCTGGTCTACGTCGTTTCGTAGCAGCCCTAACACAGTAACAATCACAATAAAATTGCTGCTTGACTGGAAACCTTCAGAAAGTGTGTTATTATTAGTATTAAGTTGATATTCTTTGGTTGGACACTTATGAGCGAAAGAAGACGTAAGGAAAGGCATAGAAATGAAATCTCCTATATTCAGGGTACAAGAAACAAGGCATTTACTGATGTGAAACCTTGCGTACAAGGTGGCCATGTATTTATTTTATATTTTAACATGCACATCTACAAATTATTCGCACCTGTAAAATTCTACCTCTGCAATCTTATATGTTTAGGTTTTTAAAAGGCGTGAAACTGATGTACATCATCAGGTACACAACAATAGAATATTTTTTGTTGAATACTATGTTCTGCTCGTATAGAAAGCATGAAATGTGTACAAAATCTGACGGCAAAGTAGTTTTAAGCAATTTGAGGGTGGCAACCACAATTATTTTCATGAAAGGAGAAGGTTTAAAGGAAGAATTTCTTACAGGTTAAAGATCTCAATAACACTAAACATCACATACAGAACTGTTATTTACCTTCAAACAGATTTTTGGAATTTTTACCATACTCTATTTTAAAATCCATTTTCAAGGACTAATACCGCCCTTAATATGCACTTGTCTTGAAAGTGTCCTAAACAACAATGTTTGCTTTTTTTTCATGAAGAAGCCCCTCTCGAAGTTTGGGCTGATAATTTCCTTATATTATATGTATTTATTTATTTACTTATTTATTTATGTATTTATAAAAACACGTACACACATTTTGTGTGCAAACATTAAAGCCAACAATAATATATATATATACTTATATATATATATATATATATATATATATATATATATATATATATATATATATATATATATAAACATCAGATAAGGAGGGAACTCCAGTATCCCAGGCCCAGGATATTACAACCCGAACTGAACTGCGGACTTCATAATTGGGTACAAACCCGCAAACCACTGTCCAGCACGAACTCTACGTACAAAAACCCGGAGTCCGATACTGTCGGAAATAGAATCATTGAAATAAAACTTATTGCATGTTTTTTTGTGACTTAGAAAAGAAATTGAGGTAAGAGAAACATTCATTTTTGCGTGACCACATAAGCTAGATATTCTCAAAAATGACACTGAAGTTCGCATGACTTAGCTGAAGAATTTTACTATGTACAGAATTTATTTTCCATTCAGATATTTACTAGGCAACATCTGTTCATTTAAAAGCACTCTATCCTGTTTCGAATAAAAAATGTTTCACGTGAACTGTAAATTATTATTATTATTAGTTCGAAATTTTTGTTTATTACAAATGTGATCTTACTACTTTACAAAAAATCTAGAGCAAATAGACTACGGCCTGCAATTTTGTGAATATATTAAATTACGTGTGGAATTTGTCAGCAATATTCGCAGTAAAAAAAAATCTACATTGCCTACAGTAATCAACAAATTTTGTCAGTAGAAGATGTTTCAAATGTTTAACTATACACTGAACTCACTGGATGTGTGTACATAAATGGTGAATCGCAAAAAAAAAAAAAAAAAAAAAAAAATCTAAAAATCAAACCTAATTAATTGTTATCAATATTACAGTTTTTAAAGTGATGTCTACGGTAATTTGTTTATATATGTATGCACAAACTCGATAGAGTAGCTAAGGATGGCGCTAACCGTCTATTGTAATAAAGTATTCTCTCTACCCCCACGCCACTCAACGGGCACGCAAAGCATAATAATAATAATAATATTTATTATTATTATTATTATTATTTTGCTTTAGGACTTTTAGCAGTAACAATATCATTCAATTTGTAGGAAGTGGCCAACGCATGCTACTAATTTTGTCCTCTCCGAATCAGATTGGAATTTCCCCCATACGACAGCCTGAAAAGCTGTATTAGCATTAGTAATGTTAATGGCGGTGTTCTTTTCACACATACTGTATACAAATGCAATTTACGGCAAGCTCTTTCGTCAAAAAGGAACTATCGCAACACTCTTCAGCACATTTCCATGGTAGATAAGGTAGACATCTTACGCGGGAAAAATTAACACAAATATTTGTACCCGTGCTTCTGGACTCAATGATCTTTAGGCACGTGATTTTAATATACGTATTTCATTATACTAACACATGCATGACATTATGCCAAACATTTAAAATGAATTTCTTGTGCTATTCTTCTGTATAGTAATACCCAAGACATAAAATAGAGATGAAGGGCTCATTGCGGTATGCGTACGATTCTCTAAATTGCTTTCATGTAGGTACACGACAAATAGATATTCGTTTCGCCCCCTGGTTTTATGTGTCCAGTATGCTGTAAATTTATGCTGACGTTATTATTAATTTTTTTATGGTTAACTGTATACAGAAGGTTTATTGTAGAAGTGGAAGCCGTAAACGTGAAATATGCACATATATTACTACAGCAGTGAATTTGAGAAATTTACAGATTTTGTGCGTGTGGTTAGGATTATATTAGTTAGAAGAGGTGGGAGAACGTAACATCAATGTCTGTAACAAGTTATTTGCGAATTATCATAATTGCCATGATATGTACGCATAATAACAAAATCTTTTTTACAATCTTCGATTGCCTGTTCTTCGTGTATAGTGTTTAAAATCACAAGTAATTATTTGCACTGAAATTACTGCAAAGGACATTCAACGCCTTCGGATATGAAATTTATATGAAAATTACGTTTAGAACTGTGTATTGAGTGATTGAGTGAGTGAGAGATTTTGGTCAGTGCTTAACATCGAGGTCTTCAGCGCTGGTAAGAGTTGAGATGATGTGAGTATGGAGCGACGCCGGAATGAAGGGGCGGGGAAAACGGGAGATCCCCGAGAAAAACCGCCGACCAACGGCATCTTCCGTCACGATTCCCACATGCGAAAATCCGGAGACCGACCATGCCGGGAATCGAAACCGGACCGCCTTGGTGATGGTTTTTATTGAGAACTATAGCATGTTTTAACCTGCCAAAGAAGTATTATACATACAAAAAATAAAACTTGAGCACCTAACAGTGACTGAAATAGAATGAATTTAGATATAATGAAAGGTTAGCCATATTTATTTATTTTGTAACTTTCTTGTCACGGGTCGAAAGTTCAGGTTGTCAATAAACATACGGTTTCAATAACACCTTCATATAGTTATTTGTCTCATAGAAATGAAATCACTGCCTAATAGTTTTACACTATTTAAATAACTATGACTTAATTTGCCAATCACTAGATATGATGGATTATCGCGAAAATGTTTTGGGCTAACATACCCGTGCAAACACTATCGTTTTTCTTGCAACATATATGATTGGTTGATTGGGCCGTGGTGGCCAAATGGTCAGACCATTCGCCTCCTTCCAAGGCAATCCGGGTTCGATTCCCTGCTGGGTCAGTTCTCGGATTTTTGCATGTGGGAATCGTGCCGGATGATGCCGTTGGTCGGCGGTTTTTTTCGTTTCCCCCGCCCTCATTCTTGTGCTGCTCCATTCTCTACTCATGTCACCCTTCACCAGCGCTGAAGACTTCGACGTTAAGCGCTGACTAAAATCTCTCACTCACTATGAATGGGTGACTTACATCTGACACAACGTAGCTGCTGCAGACCAACAACTGGCATCAAATATTACAATAGCGGGAGTATTATTGGCTCAGTGAAATAGGGCAACAGCTGCACGTACAGTAGAAAGCCAGCTATGATCTAATAAGCTGAACGTCTGTTTAAATCCAGCGATCAGGCAAGTTTTCCCGCGAAAAAGCATAATCTCTAGTAATCACATATGTAGTTCGCGCACTTTACTCATTGACCAACTAAACAATCATACTAATTGCTCTCCTATATATATGTATATATATATTAATATTTAAAGAAAGCATAGGTTTGGTTTTACTTTCTCAGTTTTGTGTATATGCACACACCTAAAATTAATGTGTTAAGGCAAACAGCATTCCAGAAAATGTGTTTGTAATAAAAACGTTACGAAATTTTCGACATAACCTTCTGTTGCCTAAAAAAGTTTTCAAAGTTTTATTGTAAAGAAAATACTCATAACCTTAAAATTAAACCTTTTTACAAAGAAAATCATCGAACAATTACTAAATGTTTCAAAAATCACAAAGAAATTATTTATCATTTTTAGAAATAGGTTGACATGAGCTAAAGCGGTAAGACAGAAAAACGATGGATTGTGACGGACGTGGACGAAAGAGAGCTGAGAGAAAATCAGCCGGTCAAAAACAATGTCCACTATGTTTCCATTATTCGAAAATGTATTGTCTGTCCACGCCAGGATTTGACCCGGGTCGCATTGGTGCAAGGCGGCTGACAATCGCCAATAATGTTTATTGTCACTTTTTACTGATAGTTCGCGTCGAAATCGTGTGTTATATATGTCACCACGTGTGGTCTAGCCTTTCGACCCCCGTGGCTTTTAAAAACCAGAAAATAGTAATTATGATAAAATCAACTTAATATATTGCGTTTACTTATTGACTATAGTTGACTGGAACTTTCATGATGTGTGTGGTAATCTAACGTACACGGAAATCCCACATAGTGCCATTGTAACTTTGGAAATTTACTTCTTCTGATGAAAATTGCACGAAAAGTTCATTTCACATCAAGTTGCCTCATAATGTAGTCGTTGGTCAATTTCGCGAAGTATTGGTATTTCCGTCTAAAGTATCATCTACGTTTACTCTTCGCGGGAAAAATGTAAATTGTGTCAGCTACAAAATGTGTTGTTGGTATTCACCATGTACATATTTCTGTGTTCACCACAAAAACATTTTTCTGCCTAATGTAAGGGCGGCTTGGAAGCGCGCAACAAATGCTGCATTGCCACAACGAACCAATGGGGCCGCAGTAGGCACAGTTGCTATATCACTCGCCACCCACCAAAGCGTTCCGCGTTCGAACCCCGGCTGGGTCAGATCCCGGATTTTCGCATGTCTGAAATGTGCCGGACGATGCCGCTGGTCGGCGGGTTTTCTCTGGGATCTTCCGTTTCTCCCGCCTCTTATATTCGGCGCTGCTCCATACTCACCTCATGTCACCCCTCGCCAGCGCCAAAGGTGTAGATGTTAAGTGCAGACCCAAATCTCTTCACTTACTCATAACGAGCCAAGCGATGAACTATAACGTAAGATTCTCAACGTTCCATTTTGCTACGAGACTTTCAGCGATGATAAAATTTTACTGATGCTAAGTCTTAAGCAAAGCTTAGAAAACGATTGTGTCCGAGTTTAACATACGTCTGGGCCCCGATAAAATATCACTACCTACAATTTGCACCAACGCAGCGCAAGTGCAAAGCAGAAAAAAAAACAGATATTCTATTGCATAAGTGTGAGTAGTTAATTCCAATGCAACGCTGGTGCAAATTTTCCATTGCACCCGTTAAACGTGATAGTTAATCGGCCCCCCTGGTTAGTACAATTGGAGTAACGACGGCTTGATAAAAACGTTTTAAGCTATGTTGAAGGGATTTAAAACAGCGTTTCTAATTGGCATCGTGTCTTAAGGGGGCCGCCTGTCATCCAATTAAAATGCGTTGCAGTGTGTTAGTAAATAGGTTCATCAAAAGAAACTACTCCACATGTGCACATTGCGCTAACGTAGGAAAAGTAAACACACTTCGGACAAGGTCTGAAGGTCATTGTTAAAACACCATGATCATCAAAAACACAGTTACAAACGGTCTTTTCAGAATGCCGAACTTTAAAATGTAATAACCGTATGTATATGAAACTCAGATTGTGACGCGCAATGAACTTTGCTGCAGATTTTCGACCAATAAAACTATATGATCTCCGCTTAGTGTGCCGTAGTAAACATGGATTGGCGGGAATCTTTGACGCAATATTTCAGCTCTTGTCTCGTTGAGGCGATGTGGCATTTGATGCGCACTTCAAGGTCGCCCTTATAACTCCACCTCGCTCGTGAGCCTCTGACGCATGGGTAGGCTGCCCCCTTAACAGTGACATTCTGTTCTTGTCCGAAATGTGTGTTCATTTCTTACATCGGCAGAGTGGGCGCACGTCGTACTGCTACGTAAACATTTATTTTCTCTATAATTTAACACATCTTAGAGCCTGGTTAGAAGCCTATACTTTCCTACTTTGAAGTTTTCAAAAGCAGTGCTAACGCATATTCTTTACCTCCGTTGAATCTAATCTGAGATTTCGTGTTATTATTATGAAAGGCATAAAAATATAATAAACAGACACCACATTTGACTTAAGTCTTATAGAATTCATTTAAATAAGAATGACAAACAGTGTCCCGGTGCTCAGTCTCCTATATGAAAACAGAAACTGAAATATTTTTGTATTAAAAATCAATAAAATTCAAAACATTCAAGAATTTTTTTAACTCACGATACTGTTATTGTTTGTTGACGTTTATGAGTCAATACTCAAAAACTATGAGAGATAAAAAAATATTTGTAAGATCAAACTTTATTCACAATTTATGCCTAAAATAAGAAAAAAACATCTGGTACAAATATAGAAATAAAAAAATGACGTTGAGAACTTATTAAGACGCGCCCTTAATGGTGTTAAAGTGCGATAAAGTCATAATTTTATAATTATATGGAATAGTGTTAGTTTTGTAGACGATATTTGTGAGTGCGGTTTCCTCTTACGAAACAATTTTAGCTTGCGTAGTTTTGTCATAACGGTGCGACAAAGTAAAAATTTGCACGTTCTGCTGCCATGCAAATAGTGAAAGCCAATTGACTTACGTACGTTATATAATTCCCAGTTAAATAACATACCTTGTGCTACGTAATACAACATTTGAAAAAATCCCGCAAACTGATTTTGCATTTTTTAAAAAATGACTGAATTTGCAAATTTTATCTGTACTTTTGCAAATTTCTAAAATTACAAATACTACGTTGTGGGTATTTTTATTGTTTTATTGCATAGCTCATGGGATATAAGTTCACAGATAATTATTTTGTTTAAATTAGATCAGTTGGTTTTCATTATTTGCATGGCAGTGTAACAAACAAATTTTGACTTTGACACCCCGTTATGAGAAAACTATGAGAGTTAATATTGTTTCGTTAGAGTAAAATTTACTTACAAGTATCGTCTACAAAACTAACAATATTTCATAAAAATATAAAATTATAATTTTATCGCACTTGAAAATCCTTAAGGTGGCCGTCTGTCCAGGCCGCCGTGCCACGTACAGAACTTCAGTCGTTACATGATTACTTGAAATCTGCTCAAAATGTATAAATTATCTCTGCTTAGGAATAGCATTCAAAGTACATATATTACACAGGTGTATGTCCATTTCAGGTTCACCACTATTCATTTAAAGTACATCTTACAGCAGCTGAATGTGGCGAAAAAGAGTGTTTTGGGGTCCTTTTAAGTTATGCATATTTTGGTGAAGCATGTTTTAATAGGTTAGCCTACAGGCGTATACAATACACCTTTAACTTCAATAGTTCGTCTTGTAATGACCACAGTAAAACACTTCCTTTGCACAATGACATTTTGTTTAAATATGTACCACTGCAAAGTTCCTGTGCCGCAAATGTTTTTAGCTAATGGTAAATAAATTTTTCCTTCCAACAAATATGAAAAACTTATATTTGTGTTACGTTTTGTTTTAAAAATTTCCCTTCGAATATAATATAAACTGTTTATGGCGAAGTTAATATTTTTTTTTCAACATAAAGCTTGCGTTAAAAATATCACCAATATTACCACAAGGTTTTAAATACGACCTTGTTTAAAAAATACCATTTATTTTACCGTTAGTTTAACTTTTATACAAAAATATTATTTGCTGCAAAGTAACTTTGCAGTGGTTCAAAGAAAAACAAAAATCTTGCTGTGGCTATTTAAGTATTTTACTGTGTACTGAATGTTTCATAGATGCGCGCTGTCGGTGAGAAGACTACACGCTAGTTCAGAGACTTGCTCCTAGTGGCTAGGGTGAGTCGTGATGTCCATGCTGTGTCGACCTTATAAGTTCCGCACTTCTAGGCCTCTAATGCGCAATATACTGCCACCCAGGCTGCCATCTAGGGTTGAATATAACAATTAAATCCTTTCAACGGTAGCTCTGTTCTTCGGCTTCCACACATGGAAGAACCTCGTACTGTTGCAGGTTTAATCTTCCTGCGAGGAAGCATGCGGTCTGTACAGCTGTATGCTGCTGGCTCATTTCTTTCCCTTCGAGGACTTCACTGAAGGCAATGCTATTTTGTTTCTACCGTTTTTTGATAACTATTTTTTTTTTTTAGCTGAAACGAGAGCAGGTATCAATTATCTGTTTAGCAGTTTTTTTTAATGGTTTGCCGTGATTAACCAGAATTTTGTTAACTTCATAATTATCTAATACCATAATATTTACTGCCTTGAAAAATCAACCGACTTGGAGTAGACAATCTTAAACAAAACTGCCAAACAGTATTTGATATCTGCTCTCGTTTAAAAGTAAAAAATTAATATCGCTAAAAAGTAAAAAAACAAGAGAGTATGGTCCTTATGGAAAGGTACGATGTCAAACGGACGACTGGAATATTCAATCGTCATAAAATCTGAACCACTCATCAAAATTTGATTAAATTTTTTTGCAGTGTGGATATTTTATCTACGGACGTTAGCACTATTCGGTAGTACGCTTTACTTTCTAGTAAAAAATTTAAATTTTGTTTTTAGAATTATAAGGGCTTGAAACCACAAAACATACAAAAATCGAAAATTGTCTCTAGTATAATTTTTAATACGACAATATCTAGGCCTATATAATAACCGAATCTAAAAAATACTAGCGTTTTCATTTTTAAATATTTTAACAACCGTAAATCTCTCGCGTAGAGATTTTATGATAGTAATTATTTTCAAATCATAACGCGAGTATCTTTGAAATTCTGTTATCATAAAGGTCAAGATATTATCAAATTGAAAATTATAAAAATTAGAGTTTTCTAGTTTTGTAGATTTTGTGATTTTAAGCCATTATTTAAAAACAATTTTTAATTTTTTACTCTAAAATAAAACATACTACCGCATAGTCCTATAGGCTATAAATAAACGTCCGCTGGATAAATATCTACGCGGAAAAAAATCTCACCTAAGTTTGATGAGTGGTTCAGATTTTAATGACGACTGAGTATTCCAGTCGTCCACTCGACATCGTATCTTTCCATACCTCTTAACTCTAACCGTCACTGCGGCCATTGTGCTAGATGTACTTAAAACTAATTAGCGTCTAAATGCGTACGCTTTTTTTCATATGATATAAATTATTTGCTGTTGCGACTATTATGTTCATTAGTTAACCGCTTGTTTACTGCACATATAATAATATTGCAACTTGCCAAATCCCCGTTGGTTCTGACGCCCAAACGAGTACATCGGAGATGAATGTACAGTTATGGTAGTAAAATTCAGAAATTTCCAAAACTAAAATTACTTTTTAGTGTAGTTTGCTGAGTTACAGAAAAACACCGAGAAAATGAGCAACAATAAAACAAGTAACACGCCAAGGAAGGCAGAAACGGACGTAGACAACAAACCTTCAAATTATTCCGAAATAGGAACACAGTTTGCATATATTGGAAACAAACAAATATGTTTGAATGTCGTATATTCAGCGAAAAATATCCGTTTATAATAAAACACATTGAAGAAGTCATAATTCTGTTTTAGTGCATAGGCCTACTGCTGCCTCTAAAAAATTGTACGCTCTTGAGGTTGTAAATCGGGAAATTAAATTTAATAACAAAGAATTAAAAATGTTTAAATCACAATTTTACTGCCTTAAACCTTTTATTTTTTAATGCGTTTAAAAACCTTTAATTTCTTGGTAAACATTGCAAAGAAACCAAAAGCTTAAGGGGTTCAAAATGGTTGTTTTAAAAGCATGTACTTTCGATTTTAAAAATTCGGAATTTTCGCGGGTTCAACGACCTGCCGGTTGAACTCCACAGTCCTATGCACTCTCTAATATAAACTATTTGTACCCTGTGTGCTGCTCCAGTGGGTCGTTAGTTGTACATATGACAAAGTAGCGTGGTAGTGATCGAGGTTTTTCATGCTATTGGGTCATAATCCTCAAGTAGTGTCAGTAACACTGATTGAACAGCGTCTTATCAAATGAATTTGCGAAATTTCTAGAGCCCAAGATTTTGGTGAAACGGATTCTGCAACAATTTGTTTCAGTGCCTTGCGTGCACATCTGCAGCTGTGCTTCATTGTTATTGGCAGAATGTATTAGTGCACAGGTGTGTCTCATGTGACTGTGCCAATCAGAATATGGTGACCGCGACTAAACACGTGTGTGGTTTGCGGGTATGACCCCGAGACTCTGAGAGTTATTTAAAACATTCAATCATTGGCCACGAATCACACGAGGCATTGAAACAAATTGTTGCAGAACAATTTTCAATACAAATTGTGGGCTCTAGAAATTTCCTGTCGATGTTTTACCAGTAGAATGTGAGTGAATAGTAGTGTGACGATGCAGAGCCGTGGCGCCGAGATGCGCAGATCAGCGGCAGCAGAAGGCACGCGAGACGCAGACACGCCATGGCTGCCAACGGCTGTCAGCGCAGCGCGACCAACTGAAATGGCTTATAAATAACGCCTTCCTGAATACTTCCATTGTTTAGCACCTCCCTAGGGACTAATGTCGCACTGGAGGAGGTTTACACTGCCAGGCGCCAAGCGTCGGGACGCCCCGCACACACACACACGAGCGCGCGCGGCCAGCCAGGCTTCCAGTTTACTCTGGCCACTATTTTTAACCCCCGCGGGGGCTGTTAAAAAGCTTTGTCGGGCCTCGGGGGAAAAAGGGAGGCGTGATGTCTTGTGACGAACGAGGCGTGCGGCGTGTCACCGTGCCTGACTGCCTGCACAGGAGACTTATTCCTCTTGACGTACAGAAGACCAGTCCTCCAGACGACCAGGCCCTCCCGCCGTCTCCCTTGCGTAATACGAAGCAAGTCGGAAGGTTGTTGACCTACACCAACATCGACCTACATACCAAAACAAAGGGACCGCAGTGGTCGAATGGTCAGACCATTTGCCTTCTACCGATGCGTTTCGGGCTCGATTCTCGGCGGGGTCGTGCCCCGGATTTTCACATGTGGGAATCGTGCCGGACGATGCCGTTGTTCGGCGGGTTTTCTCGGAGATCTGCCGTTTCCTTCGTCCTTTCATTCCACCGCCACTCCAGACTCACATCATGTTGCCCTTCGCCAGCTCTTAAGACCTTGATGTTGAGCGCTTACCAAAATCTCTCACTTAGTCACTCGTACCAAAACAATACACAAATGATTGATTGAAGATATTTTAGTCAGCGCTTAACATCGAGGTCTTAAGCGCTGGTGAGGAGTGACATGATGTGAGTGTGGGGCAGCGCGGGAATAAATGGTCGGAAGAAACGGGAGATACCCGTTAAAAACCGCCGACCAGCCCACATGCGAAAATACGGGGACCATCCCTGTCGGGAATTGAACCTGGATAGCCTTAGTGAAATACGAGTGCTCTTGCCACTCCGACATCCGCGACCCCAATATACGCAATGTATTGAGATGGTTGAATATGGTAAATAATGTGCTGTGCCAACTTACACTTGAAAACACTGCATTTTCCCGAAACATACGTGACTAGGTAGTAATTGTCCGTCACTGCATGGTTGTCTAAATATCAATTTCTGGTTTCAAATATTACAATATCAGTGCTGTATCTGCTGTATAGGATAACAGTTTGCACGAATAGACGAGTAGCACAAACAAAGTTGAACGTACGTAGTAACCTAACAGTCAAGTGTTCATGCGTTAGATCGCTGTAACATAAGACTTACTACTATATCCGTATAAAGTCGAATATATCACATACATGAAAGCCTGTTATTAAATAAATATCGGATCTTGTTGACACATATCCCTCGAGACGGCACCAATAATCTGCGCACTTCCCTAAATGCTTGTTTCGTGTGGTTATCTGTGACTGTTCGTGCTCGAATACAAACATAAGTGTCTGATAAAACATATACTGATTTTCTTCAGTATTTCATTCGTTAATTTTTGATTGTTTCTAATTAATCTGAAAAGACTGGGTCAGGTCCCATATGATTAGTAAATTATTTATTCCAAATTCTGTAAGGAATAAATCCAGTTTGTGACTTCAACTCCACTCGAATAATCAAGTATACGATATTTAAATATGTGATTGCTACAGATCATCGTGATATATCGCGAAAAGATTTTTTTACCCAACATACCCTCGGAAGTGCTGTAAATTCTTACAACGTATCTATCCATAGACCAATAAAAGGCGTATAATATCGCAATAGTGACATTCTAATTGGCTCAGTCAAATAGGGTAACGGATTAGCACACTACCGAATTCCAGTCATATTTTGGTAAGCTGAACATTCGTTGAAATCCAGCAAACAGTCAATTAATTTTTTTCAGCAGTAAATCATAATCTCCAATAATTATATTCGTCCTATTTTCGTGCACTTAAAAGGAATAGAGAACAGGAACTTTACATTTTAATAATATTTAAAATATTTCATTACTTAGTACCCATGAAACGTGCCATACCTACGATTCTATATGGTCTCTCATCGCGTGATCACTTATACAATCCCGGCCACACATGTTTAACTTGTATGATATGGTATTTTGCCAAGATTCTTTGTTCGTGTATTGTGTGCATATAGTTAGAAACAGTCAACGCCAAATTTGAACTCTAGCCTTGCTCAAGACGAGAAACCTCGACCAATATCACTTCGAACCATTTATAATATCAACTTAACTGCTCACGTAAGAGGACCTGAGGACAATTATTATTAAGAAATTAAATATTGTATGTGTTCCTAACATCCTACTATAGCCTACTTGATTTCAGATATTTAAATGGCTCCTGAAATGGTAATGTTTTTCTTCTGATATTTAGTTTATCTTTTATTTTTTATGCTGTGTATTTTGTCGTAACTTTGACGTTTATGTGTTAGCAGTTAATATTCATATATATTGCAAACTTTAATATTAAAATAGTTTGTGATTTGACAGTGTAGTTAACGGCTTAAATTTAATCACATATTTCGTGATGACAACAATTCAAAACGAGTAATTGAATATATATTTTCTCATTTATGTCGACGAAAATAATTTCAAAAATTATATTCACTACTGTGAGAAGTAAATGTAGAATCCTTTTTGCCGCTCTTCTCCAGAAACAGTTAACTCCACATTTTCATTTATTATTTACAAATATTAAACTATGAGGAAGATATTTTTATAATTTATACCTGTTGCAAAAATTGTTTAAAAGGTACGAAGTCCTATTCCAATATAAATAATTTAATTTAAAGTGTTCTACCATAATGCTGCTACGTTGTTCGTTGGATGCCTCTTAACAATTTAAGACACTAATTATGCAATAACAGAAATATTAATGAAATAAAATACAGTTGAGTAACACCGCACATAAATTCTAGCGTACATGATGACAAATACAGACTAAACATTACATTTTACAACATTATGAAATGTAACGTTTAGTGCCCGTTAACAAAATATTCACAATCGTGAGTATAAAAACTCTCCCCACTTAATAATTTCAACAAACGGCACATTGACGTTTAGTGTACTTGTCCCTCAGGACAAGCATTTCAGAGTAAATACCGTAAAACACCGGTATTTCCAAACTCCACATCCTAAGAGAGGATCGTTATACTAGCTCAAAATTATTCTCCAGATTGCCTGGTTTTATTAAAGTTACGAATGTAACAAATTGGGTGTCGTCAATAGGGCATCCAATAGTTTTTCTCCATTATATTTGAGCACTCAATGATTTTATGTATACTATGTACACGTCACTAAGCATTAATTAACGATTGGTCGCTTATCTTCGTCACAAGATTATTTCTATTTGGCATGACTGATCAGAATTTCAAAACTAATAAGTTATGATTTGAGGGTAAATCACCTGATTATATAGCAGTTCAAATCGTCCAACCAGGGAAACTTATCCAAGCAACAATAATTTCAAATACGACTTGCAAAGGAAATTTTCGGTAAAATCATGTGGCTTTACTTGTAAAAAGTGATGAATTTTTAACTGTTGAGAAACGTGAGTATACTACCGTAAAAAAATTACAAGGTACGTACTATTGCCAGTAACTGCTGACATTCTGTCCGCTGACTTTTCATTCAAATTTAATATGCCGAAAATGGGAAGAAAAGGGGCGCTGGGGCAAATAGGTACAAAATTTGAAACAGATACATGTTTTAGACCTTTATCTTAAATCAAATTATGTTTGTAAACAATTACTATTTGTAAAATTATTAACTTGCAAACCTTAAGGAAAAACTCGGGTTTTAAAACCGCGTACTAGAACAATTGATTTACAATTTGGAACAAATTCACCACTGCGTCCCTAACCACCCAATTTTACAGTATTTTCTTATGCTACGACGCTATGCTCAGCTTGTTCAATACACACATACACACACACATACACACACACATACACAACATCATACCTTTATTCATAATGCCCATTGCGTCGTACACTGATGCACATAGCTCCAATAATAGCGTTGTACGTGAACACACCATAAACCTTACATTAATAGTTCAATTGAGGAACACTAGATGTCGATAAATGTAAAGTTTTCATATTAAGGACGTAATACAAACGTTGCTGTCATAAAAACTGTTGATACAGGCTTAGTATAATAATTTTATCACCTACATATTGTTGGCTTGAATGAAAATAATTTTGTTATAACTATATTATTTATGTCTTTCTAGGATGGATATGCGGGTTTTCTGAATTGGCCGATTCAAACGCTCAAACCGTTTTAGACTCTCAAAACCAGCTGATAAGCAGCCAGTTTTAGTGTAGCCGTATGAAGGAGCAACATACCTCAACCAATGAATTCTTAATGTATTACCTTAGTACGGAATAATAATATCGAGAATATAACAACTATAGACTATTTATGGTAACGTGAGAAAATGTTTGAAGCTCTTATGAAATGTTTTAAGTGGCTTTCTTCTATCTTACCACATTTTTATAAACAGCTACATGATTGTTTTATCCCGTAAGTATAGCTATTTACCGCTTCAAAATTAACGTCCTTAAAATAATTTATAAGTTGTCATATTTGGAGTTAATTTAACGAATTTGGTTTACCGTTCACAACTAATACAAACTTCTTGTACATAACTGCTTTCATCACAACCGCCCAACAAACAAATAAAGTGACTCATGGTGGAGATTATTTACCATCATTGGTAGTACATAAGTCGAAAGGGATATTTAATTCACTTAAACATAAAATAAAATACAACTTCATATTAAGCAGCGACACGTTGATAGTGTCAAAAAAATTCAAGAAAATTTTGTTTGTAAACTACTTTATTAATTTTAAGCTAGTATTAATATTTCCATACACTGGGCTTGTATTTTTATAATCTAAAACCACTTAAAATTTACGTATTTCGTACTGACTCATCCTGAGTATATACCCAAACTTCTACCCTTCCCTCCTACTCTTCACACTCGCAGCAACAAGCTAGGCAAGCGAACCGACGACTAAAGCAACACGCTCGAAGAATGTACTGTACACTCCAAAGAACAAGTTTTATCTGAATGAGGACTAGGATCTCTTAACTACTACTAAACCAGGATCTAGGGCAGTGTTCCAAGGCAAGTAGAAGGATCACATCCTCTGGAGGTGAACAGTGACACTCGCTTACACTCTCTTCATATTCTAATCGGGCACCCGATCGGGAATCTAATACAGTTCTACCCTCAACTTTAGTCCCATTTTCCAGCACTACACCAACTTGCTCGCTGAGAGTTTGTGTTGAAGATAGTTGTATATGGAGGTTATTAGACTTGCGAATACTCTGGTTTGACGTACCGCTTAAGGCCACGGGACCCTACTTATGCTATTTCAGTACTTTTTACTTTTGAATCCTTAAAACTGTAACATATATCTCAAAACCTTTGCATAGAAATGTAAGAAATGTTTCGTTCTATGTTGATTACTTTTTTAAACATAAGTTTGTATAATTTTTGCTAATTATTGACTTTAAGGACATTTAATTATGTCGATAACCATCCAAACTTATAGAAACCGACGTTTCGAAAAAAATATGCTACATAGTAGAAACAATTTACAACGTTTCTATGTAACGGTGATACCTGCTTTCTTTCAAGACTTAAAACAATTGACTAGCAAAAACTGTATAAATAGGAACCTGTGTATCATCAAATGGTACACCTCAAACTGACCCATCTGTAAACAGTCCACTGCCCAGTATTACAGCCAACAAATTAAAAGCACATCGATATCCAACGCAGGACTCCAAGATTCGAGCTACTTTTGTTTCCCTTTGTCAGCTGACACATTACGAAATAGTGCTGACGTTGGCGTTACAAAAAAAATCCGTGTAGCTGGAATCCAACTTCATACAGAATGGAATAGGTTTTTACAAAGAATTTGACTCTGCAGCCAAACAAAGTAGCTGTGCTTAAACTCTCTAAAGATAAATTATCTACTGTATCGCAATATCGGTTAAAGAAACCTATCAGTTTCAAACTCACGGAGTACTCGCCCGTAAATCAGTGAATGGAAAATCAGTAGCACACGGGACGCACATATTGGTAGTCACATTGGTCGACTTATAAAATTAATAGGAAAAAAATCAATTCCTGGTCTCAGTTTCTTTGCATGTGTTTCTTCAAGGCTATAACTCCGAAACTGTCTTCACGCATCAATCTGGTTGAGACGCACTTGTTTTGTACTTCTGACCAGTTAAACGATTCTTGAGATTTTTATTTATGTTGCATATTAATTTGAAATAAGGAAACTTCCACAGTAGCACAAATGCTAAACCAATATTAGGGTTATTTATTTTAAATTTATGACATATGCCTACACAGGTCCATAAAAATATTATAAACTTAAATTTTTAGGTCGTTATAAAATACTAATAAAATAATAATCGGATAAATTGCTATGTTACATATACGCGCTAATTTTACGTAACAATGTCTTAAACTAAATTAATTCTTTAATTAACATTTAAACAATGACCCGTTTAGAAATTCATTTTAGACAGTTTTCCCACGGATGGATTTTTAACAATATGGACCTTTTGAGCTCTAATTGTACTAGCACGTAAATTTGGTTGAAATTTATTTCTGCGCTCCGACATAAAACCTTGATTATAACACATTATTTCTCTTTAAATATAGCGTTTGTTATATTTGGGAGGTTATTCAAGGAATTTAGCAACGTTTATCTCCGATTGATTCTCTGTAAAGCGGGTTACAGTGTTAGACCTATGAAGTATTTCGATATGCTTGGAAACATAAAAATATAATCATTACAGTCTTAAGAGAAAGGGTTGGTGTTATCTCTCTATAAGAAGTTCTTAAATATATTAGATTTAGGATAATCTGCATTTTAGTAACTATAACTTCTGTATTCGTAAAGTAAACATTTAAAAAAATCTATGCATTGTATTCAGTGTAGTAAAAGGTTTCATACCCTATAAAATAAAGGTATATGTATTGTAACTGCACTTAGCCATTGACTACACGTGTATCGCATAACTTCAAACATTGTCTCTTCATTCGCAGTAGAAAAAAAAATATTGGTTATTTAAAGATTTTTATTTACAAATTCATTCTTAATCTTTTGAATGGGTTTTTAAAAAAATCACGTTTTATTATTCTGCTATAGTGACCCATAGTACGTTTCTACACCCAGAGGAATGAAATATACTTGCATTTAAATTGTCTTTAATTCTTACTAGATTAACTTTGGTGTAGGACAGTCGTTTGGGCTATGGGTTCTACGTGCTAAAGTGAGCCATGAGGAAAACATTTTAAAGTAAGAGCTACACTTTTATCAAACTTTTGTTAAAGTAAAGTCTACTACTGCTACGAATCTGTTATTTAAGTGATGACTCTGAAATTATAAAAGGGGTTGAGTTCTCCTCTTACATAGTTTCAGATTAGGATATAATTTTAGCCACGTAATTTAATAATATATTTTCAGTACGGTGGACGTAATTGATGAGACTTTGCTGTATGTGTCTAAGATTATCCTAAATAATACCTGTCGTTAATAAATTTTGCAAATTACGTTATATGTACGCAAATAACATCTGACAATGAATACACTTCTAAACCATACGCACTTGCCAATTGTACGTGTACAATAGCTGTATTAAAACTGTAATTTACAATTATGTTGTATTAATAACGCACTGAAGAAAAACAACATCCTGTTACATACATAATTTACCCTGCACATAATATGCATAGGAATTTGGTCAAGTTATGAAATTAGGTTCGTTGCTAAAACACTAAAAGTTAAAATTAGATCAGTGATAATTTTGGCGCCCTACAGAATAAAATTATATGGCGTTCTTCAGACATTGTCATTTTCGTGGGAATATATATATATATATATATATATATATATATATATGTGTGTGTGTGTGTGTGTGTGTGTGTGTGTGTGTAAGTAAACTAAATTATTTTAACTTATTATAATACATATTTTGGTATGTATATCAAATTACAATTAAAGTTAACACCATATCAGCTAAGACACAAAGTTCACAGATAGTTAACATCTGGTGAACACGAAAAAAAAAAATTTTTTTTTTAATTGTTTAACAATTTTTGGTCAACATTTTTATTTAAGATTCAATGTTGACTCACTTAAAAAGTGACTAACTTATACGTATCTCTAGAAATATTTGTCATGTTTTGAATGATATTCTTCTAAGAGGTGGTCGGTTTAATTCTGGGTAAATAGTTGCATGACAGTACAGATTAAGAGCAGAAAGACATCCGATGATGAGTGATTTTGATTTTAAACACGTTCTCTTCCTCCTTTGACATGTATGTCGCGTTAATAATGGAACGAATTATTTCGTCTTTCTTGAGTTTGAATTCTGACTAGAGTATTTTAAGTACATGACGCAACACATCAGACTTTACGAGGGGCATGCATTGCTTCCTATGAAAGAAGTCACACACTACTTAAATAGCATACAACGTTCAGGGCGAATATTTGTCTTGATACTGATAAATATGATTCTAAAATATAGCAACATGCACTTTTAATCAGTGAATATGTTGCAGGGCCCTAGTATTGTCGATTTTACGTGTAATTATTATTACGGACACGTGGAAATTTTAGGTGACATAAAATATTTTCTAGATTTAAGATGTCAGTTCGGGTATCACGAGATGTGTATTGTCAACAAACCAATATTACTATTGGGTTTAATTTAAAAATACGGTATTTACGAGACTTGTTAGCAGGTAGAAATTTTCAGAGTTATTATCTGGCCACATAATTTCCAACACATTTAAGTGTATGTAGCAGAAATAAAATTATTTGAAGTATAAATCACGCTACTACAAAATTTCTTCACATGTGACGTATAAATAACACTGCCGCCTTAAAAATAGCACATGCATTTAAACAGTGCTGAAGTTCAAGTTTACTTACCTGCGTGACTCATATAAGAAACATCACAAGAATGTCAATGTAAGTTACGCAGATAGGTGAAAGCAAATGTGTAACGTTACGGTCGGTTGATCCACTCTTGATCTGAGCCCACGCACATCAGTCGTTACCTGCGCCTGTGACCAAACCCTGGAACGCTACTTTTCCCTATTTAATTACCCTGCCAGTCAGGAATTTATGTCCCATAATAAAAGGGAGAAGAGATGGCGGCAAAAAAAATGCTTCCCTTCCCTACATCACCTAAGGCCGTATAGTGTCCAAACAATAACAGTCATTCAGTGGGTCAGAAACTGTCGTCCTAGAGATGAGTGAGTATTCCTTAAAAGAAATACAGAGGTTAGCAAAACATTTAATGATTACTTTTAATAAACACTACAACATTTTAGACTTTGATCATTTTCGTCAACGCCAAAGTATAAATAACATGTACATAAATTATAACTGCTAACCAATAGCAATCAAATAACTTCATATAAAAAACCGTTGTGACTCCACGACACATACAACCGTCAAAAATGTATTGTTTGAGATAACATTGTGGACATTTAATATTGCAATTTACCAAGTGTGTCGTTAATTTTCCAAATACACAATAAAATCTCACAAAATATTATTAGGTTCCCGTAAACAGAAAAATACTTTTTTCAGTTATGTGCCGATTTCCTCAGCTATTCTATAAACTTCTTCTATGTTGTTGAACCTACCTAGATTATACTTATTTATGCATGTCTGCATTGGTTTATTATAAACTAATTAACTGAGGTAATATCGTTAGTTCTTTTAATCCAGCCATTAATCTAAGGTGAAGTAACAGTTTAAATTTAGTATGCCATAATTTAATGTGATATTAAATATTAATGGTACAGGCTATCACTTAAAAATAAGTTAAGCGAACTGTATCCTATATATCATTAGCTGAGAAAGTATACAAAATTTTTCTGTCAGTAAATTTTGAATTTGTGCTGTAATCTGACCAAGTATTCATTTTGGCGCAGTCTTCAGATGGGATTATCAATTCCTGTCTACTTAAAATAATTTATTCTAAGGGGTTAGTCCTATAAAATTTTACTGTGCTTTAGTGCATGTTTTCCCTGTATTTTCCTTATTTAATTGCCTAATATAATTACTTCTTGTGCAGAGGCGAACTTCGAAATTAATGTTATTCTGTAAGTATACTGATTATAATAACATAAAATTAGGTGCAAATAATTACAATTAATGATTTAAAAACAGACTGAAGAGAACCGTTTCACGAGACTGTCGTATTTTGCAATATTGCTATATATATATATATATATATATATATATATATATATATATATATATATATATATATATATATATATATATATATAAGCTAAACGTTATCGAGAAACGAGAGGGTATTCGCGTGGTCCGCGGATTATTTGAGGTGACTCTAATTGTATAGCCGTCACGAGAGCTTGACGAGCCCTGTAGCTGAGTCTCCATTCGCGGGAGTCTGCATATTTTATTTAAGTTTGACTCGGGTGTGCCCCGAAGTAGCGGGTATTCGCTGAAGACTGTATTTGATTAATATTTACTGTCTTTTTGGACGTCACCAAGGGTGTACTCTCGTGGGACTGACACACTGAATACGGGGTTCCTAAGTATCCAGGAAGGAAAGAAATTCCGGCGTTAATATTCTGTACTAGTAGCACCTACCGGAACATTGATCAAAATTTACGTGTATATTTCTCTCCAAATAACCGAGGAAGGTTATAACATATAATCAAGATTCGACTGATCGGTATTTTAGCTTGCGCCCATAATATGCAGGTCAGACCGGAGCACAAGAGGGGACTTAGCACATTGCTACGTTGCCACACTGTACATGTACGTACGATGTTATTGTACAACATTTTGCCGCTGATATTTTAGTCTGAAATTTAACTCAGAATTCTTACGGTGGGCTTATTATACGTTTGTTTTGGACATTTTGTATGTCTGGAGTGTCTCCAGACTAGATCTAGATGTAAGCAGAACAATTACAAAGAACGTGTGTGGGTGTTATCCAAAGGCAGAACATCACACCCCATACTCAACAGTCTTCTGTACTAAGCGCCCTGAATGTCTGCCGAAGCCAGAGAGATTAAATGAAATAAAGTTCTATAAGATATATTTTAACCGAATACACACGCCGGTGGAAACGGGAACACTCCACTATAAATTAAAAAATTTCGTGTTTATCAAATGAAACAGAGAATGAGTACTTTAACACAAACACATAATGGGCTTCTTCAGTTGGTGGAATGAATTTACAAGCAATTTTATCAGCAAAATGTTGTAGGATGCCATTTTACGTGCACAATGTAGCAAACAGCACGAAAGCCCTTCATTGCACCACACAGATATCTTCCCGCCACTCTTTCTGACCATAGTGCAGCTTCAAATCCCGAGCAGTAACACACATAAAATAATACGTGGACCAGGAGCGAAAGAGTGGACTTTTTCCGTACAGTGTTGCCACGCACTGTGCGCGAAAATATGTTTGGTTTACAAAAATATTTTGCCACTAATATGTTCGTCTTTAATTTAGCTCAGGATTCAAGCAGTATGCCTACTATACGCCCTTTTATAAACACACGTATATGTATGTAATGTTTGTTTGAATATTTGTGTGCGTGCTTCTTATATTAAATTTTAAGTATTTACGTAATTTTTAAAATTTGTTAAATTAAATTTTGGTTTTACCGCAATATTAAAATGAAGTGAAAATTCTCTACAAATATTTCGAACTACACTTTTAGTTCCATTTCCAGCGCTATGTAGCTGTCGTGATCAAACTGACACAGTGTCCTCAAGAAATGATTCATGTCTTACGGGACTCGTAATGCTTCGCAGAACTAAATGAGTTCCCCTCGGCCAGAAGAGAGGGAGAGCTGGAAGGGTTGGCAATTCTGTGATTGTTGTTCATTAACCCTGGACGAGGGGTCGCGCTTCAGTTGTGTTGTGGAGAGGGGGGGGGGAGGTCTGACTGAGCTGGACCACTTCTGTTTGACAAACGATAATGTGCTCCGTCTGAACTGACCTCGGAAACTGGAAGTGTCGGGGTCCTTGCGTCCTCAACAATGCGCATCTACTACACACTCTGAAAACATGTCCTACCCATTCCACTTCACAAAATTTATTTAATAAGCTTTATTTTACTTAGATCTTTCTAAAAGTTAATGGCATATTTTTGTTTATAAATAAACTTAATATAAAATACTAACATGAATATCTTGTTCTAAGGATTTTGTAAATATAATGTTTTTAATTGTAAGTTTATTGTTTAGTTCGTTTTAGGAATACGTAAATAAATACATTTTTGCTACCCATATTATATGAATTGTTTTTATTTTATTTTAACATACATCATACGTTAGTTTCTACTATATTAATGAAGGGTATTACTATTAATTAATCATGGCTTCTATGCGTCACCCATTGTAGGAAAAGGTAAAGAGGCATAATATAATGGCATCTGAGGTCAAGAAATTCATATAAATAAATTAAATTTTATATTAAAAACTAACTATTCTTCTAAGATTTATACTTTGATTCGTACAACCACTGAGGAGCCAATGAAACTTTTATAGCTTTCAAATCTATTATACTTTTTAATTTTAGATAAGAATCTTCTTTTAGACTCCAGAGAAAATTAGGATGTTTTAAAACGTTTCATCCTACTAGCAATGGAAACATTCTTCTTGAAAATTTCTTGACTGTTAGTGAAGCTGAAAACTGTTAAGATTTACAGAATAACAGAAGAAGATCGGACTCTCGAAATTGTAGACAGATATATCGTTCCATGGAAATGTTACCGTATTCGAGGCTTAGAAAACTTACTTTAAAGCAACTACACGCAAGTCGTCTTCCATTGAATAGATATCTGAGAAAACTGTATAGTGTTTTCAAGCCAAGCAGTGTTATGTTTTACAACTCCCTTTGCGATCCTGCGTCTGGCACAGCTGATTTTGAAAGGTAAGTTGAGCTGGACGCATCTGACAACAGCAGTGGCGGGGAGAATTAGGGCACATCATGTTATTTGTATGTATGTTCAATAGAAAAACAATGTGGTTAAAATTTTTAAATGTCATGTATTAGTTTTTTGAACCTTAACTGTCACGCCTTGTGTTGTGGTAGGGACTTCAGGACTTTAAATCGTAAAGAAGAAGTTGGAAAAATATACAATTTGTTAAAAAATATATTTTCGCACATTGTGTGTGTGTTATGTAGTTAGTAAGTAATTGTCCTATAAAGCTAAAATATACATTGCAACTGTATTAAATACGTTGCAGATTTGTGCTGTCAGTATGAACCGAAAAATTTTATAAATAAAAAGTTTACTAATTATGTAAAATAAAATTATGTCGATGACCTCAACGCTGACAAGAGTAGTTTTTCGTGGAAACTAGAAACCGATTTTTTTATATAAAATGCAGGTACACACACAAGGTTAAGTTAGATTACGTACAAATTTTTTCGCTAAATGAACAGCTAAAACATAATTTTCTTTAAAATACTCTGACTAAGCGTGACGTGTTTTATATTATCCTAACCAGCAATACATTTGTAATGTTCCCATCTTCAGGCACAAGAACAACCTGAGGAATACTAACATCCATTATATCGGTGGCCCAGTTCAAAAGGGAAATAACACAAAATTCCCGTTTGTAAGTAAAATGCATACAAAGAGATTTTCGTTTCGCCGAAAAATTGTTAATTAACGTATAGGTTGGCGTTAATTTGAAGCAAAATAAAGAGGTGAATTCTTAAGACGTTAAAAATGTTTATCTTCTGCCTTGTTGAAATTATCACACATTAAAATAAAGTTAATACAATGCTTATATCTTTACTGACAATAAATAAAAACGCCATGTTAATAAAACAAGTGAATTTAATTGTTTTTTCTTTCCAACTGGGTAGAGTGCACTTTTGCCAGTATGTTGGTGAGCCAGACTCAAAAATTCCATTTTTTTTAGTTGTTTTCCTATTGAAATGGGCCATCGATACGTCGGCTATATTAATATTTCGGAATATTTTGTATGTTTGTTGACTGCGGCCATTTATGGTTTTTTGGTATGTTTCCTTCGTATTTTTGTTTCTCATTTTTTTTCTTAGTCGTTTTATTAAATTAATCGCATACTGCAGAAAGGCAAGAAGTCCAACATTTTCACATTTACCTTTTCGGTTGTGAATGGGTCAACGGATCACGTAGCACAGAAGTGAAACATGTCTGCTCGATAAGCTGCGGCCTGGTAATGCCTTCAAGTGTACTGTGTACTGCATACACTAAACATGTCCAGAAAAAGTTATCTTTATGCAAAACCAGCTGTCCCTTTGCGGCTTCGCCCGCGTGTACCTACTATAGAAAAGAATAACTAACATTTAATTACGTATTAATTGTTGGTGTTACTATATTCTCTGTATATCTTTAAAACAACAAATACAAATAGCTTTATCCAGTCTACTTCGCTGAGCGTACTTTAATTGCAGAACATCTTTGTTTCTAATTCATATTTATTTCTCTATAAAATAGCTGCCCGGCTGCGACTTTGCCCACGTAAAATTATGTAATGTAAACAGTAACTCTGGATAAAATATGTGATGAAGACATTTAACAGCTAGCGTACTCAATAACAATGAACTATAAATTGTCTTAGCTCAGTATAAAGAGCACGCGCAATATGCTCGTACAATGTCATAGTAATTCCCATCGCAGTTTTGCACGGGATACGAACCCGTAACCCCCCTCCCACACCACAAACTTTGTCCAATACCTGAGTTTATGCTTAAATTTAAGCAGTGATAATTCTTTCGTATGTACAGGCTACAGTCCAAAGAGGTTTTTTTATGAGTAGGTTGCCGAAAAGAAACAAGTGTTAAATTGTTTCTCCATGATCATTCTCTTCTTTAGGGAGACTGTAAAATTTTACTGCTTTTCACATCCTTAATTTTTGAATTTCATAAAATCCTGAGTTAGATTTGTAGATATTTACATAAGCTTCATTCTTATCAAAAATCATCTCGATAGGTCAACGGGTATAAGCGATACAGAGGATTATTTGATAACACATTTTATTATTTTAAGAGCTTTCAAGGACGAATTCCGAAAAATTCTAATAATACTTTTTAGATAGTTACGTAAGTATCATTTTAATGAAATATCACCTCACTATCTGAAATGGTTTAGAAGAAATCACGGATTAATGAAAAACACATCTTACGGACTTTCACCCCCTTAATTTTCGAACTTCGCAAAATCGAAAAATTCGCAAATATGCATTTATTTGGGCAATCTTTTGAAGTTAAAAAAAATATGATAGCTCTCCCGGTTAATGAGATATCAGGGATTCTTTGAATTTATATTTCACCCCTTTCACCCTCTTAATTATCGAATTTCGAGCAATCCATTCTTAGTGGGTGCCTACGGTGCAAGAGGAAGCTCCCCTCGACATTTCATAGTTCTAGGTCCAGCGGTTTTGGCTGTGCGTTGATGAGTGAGTAAGTGAGTGAGTGAGTGTGTCAATCAGGATACTTTATTTTATATATTAAGATTATGAAAATGGGACATGTTGCCTTTCTGCAGTACGTGGTTCAATTTTTTTTATGTCGGTAAATTAACTTTATGTTGTTATTACGCATTAACGATATTGCTCCAGAAACTGAAACGTAACCTTAAATGCTAAGGAATTAAATTTTGTACGTGCCTTCAACCAGCAAAGTTTCCTTCCAGCATTGAGAGACATGTGGGTCCCTGTTTTCGCCTGTGCTCTTTCAACGTGGCTTGTAGACGACTAATATTTTTTACTCATAATAGTTAATTTTACTTAAATCACTCCAAGTGGTAAAGACAGACGAAGTATAACGAAGCATCTCCTTTAGAGATGCTTATATATTTCGTCACAACGAATTTTAAGGTCGCACTTAAGTACAGAAGAGTAATGACACCCAGGAAATATATACTTGAGTGACACACTGCCATAACTGGTGGTATCTTGTTATGAAGATAAACATCCTATGATTCTCAGTCTTCTCGGATAGTAATCGTGAGAATAACATCGGCACAAGATATTGAGACAACTGAGACCCTTCTGTGTCCAAATCATGGTCACAGAAAAGCGACAGCAGTAACACTGGACGTAACACCACTCCCCTGGTCTTTTCCTTAGTTCTCCACACTATTAATGACCTAAGAAGTGTAAACAAAGCTAGATCTTTTGATGAACCTTTCTGGTATGTGTTCCTAACTTCAGAATAAAATATAACA